>VDFB02068929.1:0-10801 GCA_007258455.2 Sequoia sempervirens
ATTATTTAAGTAGAACTTAGTAGTCACAATACTGCATGTTCATACAAGTTATGAATAGATTATATGCCAGATAATTTGTATCTCATCCAAAGAGTGCAACTCATCTTGATCTTGTTTGACTTCGCCCACCTAATAAGGCACTAGTCTCTGCATTTTACTATTTGAATCCATTTCAGTTTCTTTATATTTATTAATTAAACATTCTAGGATCTAGATCAGAAGGTAGTTATCAAGTTCGGTTTTATTTGTTCACTGTTATCTGCCATTGTGGACAAAAAATAATTTCAGAAGATAATCATAAGTCAAGTCTGCATTATTTAGAGAGGTACACCCACCTTGGTCTTGTAGCACCAGAAGAGTAGAAGGTTTGATTGTGTTAGACCTTGTTTTGTTACCCTGAAACGTCATGAAAGCTTGGCAACCTTTCGTGGTTCAAACCTGCGTTTTTGAGAGCTAACAAATTGGCGACTCCGCTGGGGAACAATCAGAATCAGAGCCTTAATCATAGAGTTAGAAATATTGCACAGACTCCGTTGGGGGACTAAAAGTAGTAAACATTTTCTCACTTTCTGAAAAGTGAGTGGCGACTCTGATAAATATTTTGCAGTTGTGCAAACATGAATGGAAGAAGATCTCAATACAGGGGAGGTCATTCTGGAGCTCCTGCTGGTAACAGTAAATGGACACACAAGGGTGACAAAGTTGACAAGGGAAAAGGGATTAGCGAGGACATGTGCATGACTGACAAAAGAACACATGATGAAACATACAATTGCTATGACACATGGAGAAATGATTTGAGTGCAGAACCTTGTACTCCTGATGATCAAAGAAATCCTTTTTCTTCTTATGATTCTCAGAAACAGGCTGAGTTTGAAGCTAGGAAACGAGCTGAGTTTGAAGTTGAACAAGAGGCTGAACGAATCAGAATCCAGAACCATGAGCTCTCAATCTTAGATGAAGCAAAAGCACTGTTAGAACAAAAGGAGAAGAGAATAAGGGAGCTAGAAGCTAAATTACAGAAGACTCAACTTAATGATCAAACATCTGGTCGCCCAAAGTATGTCCCACCTCACAAGTAGGGTAGTTATGGCGCAGGGCCTTCTGGTCCACCTGTATCTCCTCACCATCAGAGTGAGAATCATTACAAGCAACCAAACCGTTCACCTCATGTTCCCACACAGCACACAGGTATGTATCCACTGCCTGGACATAATTATATCCCACATCATAATGCATAGTACAATAATCACATGCCTCAGTATCAGCATCCACCTATGCCTCCACCTCACCAATATGCAACCATGATTAGGCAGTTTAACTTGGAAGGTTTCAATCCATGCCCTTACCCTATGGATGGTAGTTGGAGAGGTATGATTCCCAAGTTTGCAGGGAACAATGTAATTATTGCTGAGGAACACCTAAGGAATTTCAATGTGTCCATTCAAGACATAGGTATGCCATATGAAGATTTGCACATGAGGCTGTTTATGATGTCACTTATTGAAGATGCTAGGGATTGGTTTAACAGCTTGCCAGCATATTCAATTAATTCTCTCCAAGTATTTCAAGACAAATTCTTAGAACAATTTGGGAATCAAAGTGCTCCAGATGCAGCCCTTCATGAATTGGTGAGGATTCAAAAAAATTAGAATGATTCAATTTATGATTTCAACCGCAAATTCAACAAGTTGCATACTAAAGTCCCTCCTGAATCAAGGTTGTTAGACTCGGCTACATTGAGTATTTATTTAAGTGCATTTGATCCCAAAATAGGGTACGAACTGAGAAATAGATTTCCAAGAGACTTGGCTGAAGCACAGAAGGTTGCATTGACAATTGAAAATAACAGGAAGGCTGCTGGTGTAATTAATAAAAGAGACAACTTGAGGCCTCAACAAAGTAATTATTAGTACAGACAAGAGAATACTTACAGGAACGAGAACATAAATGAAAGGCCGAGGCTGCATGATATGCCTTACAATACAGACTGGAAAGATGGGAAACCTATGGTGGCTAGGCCCAGAAACAAAGAAACTCCAGACCCATTAAGCAAGAAAGGGACTTATATGGTGAGTAATAATTACTTTTGCGAAGTTTGTAATCAGCCACATTCTCTAGATTATTGCATTGTGGCTCAAAGGATGCAAGAAGAAGGATTACTGAGGGAAAATAATGAAGAAGATCACACTGTGTATTTGACTTCAAATGTTCTTCATTATGTTGAAGAAAAAGATGCTTCTTCAGAGGATGAGGGCAATGAATATGATGTCTCCAATTAGAAGTATAATGTCCATATGGCTGAGCAACAATTTTTTTATGATTCTGATGAAGATTATATAGAGCCACATCCTGTTGAGACACCTGTTCAATACAATGTGAGGAGACCTACAGCAAATGAAATAGAAAGAATTATTGTTGTTGCAGTTGAGCAAGCACGAAGTAAGTACTGGTTGAGAAACATAAAAGTAAATGAACCAGATGGAGTTCTTGAGGGAATTTTTGTAAAGGATCAGAAGACAACACAGGAAGGTGCAACAAAGCCAAGAAATGAGCAGCATGATGAAATTAAATAGAAACCGGTCCAAAATAAGGAAGTGAAGGAATTAGATAAAGAAATACTGATGCCTGCGCAGTCTAGTAAAAAAGAAAAAGAGGAAAGCAAGAGAGAAGCGCCAGAATGAAAGAAGACTGTCAAGACAGAGGGATCTTCTTTTGATTTCGCTCAGGCATTGTCCCAGGTAAAAATGTATGTTCCACTTCTTGATTTAATGAAAATTAAAGAGTACAGAGATGATGTTGTTCAGTTGATTACAAATGGGAATAAGAAAAATGTGAATTGTGAAGAAGTCAACAAGGAGGAAAGGGTAAATAATTCTGAGGTTTGCTTGAATGATATTTTATCAACTCCTCCACAAGTGGATCCATTCTTTACCACATTGCTAATAAATAATAAGTTGCTGAGGAATTGTATGATAGATTCTGGTGCTGCTATAAATATCATGCCAGTAGGTGTTATGAAGCAGCTTGGCATGTGTGTTGATATCACTGGAGGCAAGTACTATGCTATGGATAATCGACCTGTTCCTGTGGTTGGTATTATAAAAGATGTTGAAGTCAAATTGGCTACATATCCACAGGCAACATATAATATAGACATAACAGTTATTGATACTCCTCAATTCAGGATGCTTTTGTCAAGATAGTGGACCGCAGCTGTAGGGGGGAATGTTCAATTTGATTTATCTTATGCTACAATACCAGTGAATGGTCAGGCAGTCAAGTTATGTAGAGAGCCAAGAATGAGCCAACTTGTTGAAAGTGTGCCACAAGATCAGATTAATTATTTTTGTGATGTTGATCTAGGGAATTTTAGGATTGAACCAGCTCAACCAGAATTAACCAATAGTGATCCAATTGAGAAACATGTTGCACTTGATTGCAATGGTGTCTGGAAGATGTATTTTGATGGGACCTGCAGTCAAGAGGGTAATGGAGCTGGGATTGTATTTGTTTCGCCTGGAGGTATTACTTTTAAATATTCATTCTTGTTGGCTTTTGAATGTACAAACAATGTGGCAGAATACGAAGCTTTACTCACAGGTTTGAACATGGCTGTGAAACACAAAATTAAGTTGCTAGCTGTTTTTGGTGATTCTGAGTTGGTTGTTTCACAAATTAAATCCAAGTATGCAGCAAAGCACAAAAGATTAAAGCAATACAAGAATGCTGCCTGGGATACAATTGAATTGTTTGATGCCTTCTCAATTGAGTGGATTGATAGGTCAAAAAACATAATGGCAGATTTTTTAGCAAATGTAGCGTTGAAAAGAGATGATATCACACTGGCTGGTGTATCACAAATTGAGTTCAAGACGAGGCCTGTTGTTCCCGATAACATCTACAACTGGCAAGTTTTTAATGATGATGATGATCTTTTGAAATTTCTTCATTGCATAGATCAATATGAGGCACAGGAAATTGACTTCAATGATTTTGTTGAGGAAGAAGATGGTAAACAAACAGTGTTCAGAAAAGAAATATTGCAGCTCAAAACAAATAAATTGCCCAAAGGTCTGGTGGCATTGGTAAGGGTATATGATGGAAATGATCGATCCCTTCTAAGGCAGACTCCAGTCAGAAGAGAAGATGTGGAAGAAATTAACTTGGGGACTGACATAGCACCAAGAAAGGTATACATTGGGAAGAAAATAAGCCCATTAATTAGGCGAATGCTGATTGAATTGTTGAGAAAATACAAACATGTGTTTGCCTGGTCATATGAAGATCTGAAAGCTTACAGGGAAGATTTATTTTAGCACAAAATTCCATTGAAGCCAAACGCCAAGCCTTTTAGACAAAAGCAAAGGCCTATAAACCCAACTTTGGAGCCCAAGATGCAGGAAGAATTGACCAAGCTCAGGGATGGAGGAATTATTAAACCAATTAGACATTCAACTTGGGTTTCAAATCTGGTTCCTGTGAGAAAAAAGAATGGTGACATCAGGCTGTGTGTAGACTTTAGAAATTTGAACATGGCATCTCTAAAGGATAATTATCCTTTGCCCAATATGGAAGCTATTTTGCACAAAGTGACAGGGTGTGAATTATTATCTATGATGGATGGATTTTTTGGATACCATTAGGTCAAAGTCAAGGAGTCTGAGCAATACAAGACAACATTCACAACTCCTTGGGGAACATATGTGTATATAAGAATGCCATTTGGTCTCACCAATGCTGGAGCGACTTTTCAAAGAGCCATGGATGTTGCATTTGCTGATTTGATTAACATTATCATGGTGGTGTACCAAGATGACTTGACTGCTTATTCGAAGAACGCTGAAGATCATGTGCAACATCTTGAAAAGGTATTTATTAAAGCTCTTAAATATGGTATTAGTTTGAATCCAAAGAAATGTCATTTTGCAGTTACAGAAGGTAAACTCTTGGGTCATATTGTTTCCAAAGAAGGAATTAAAATAGATCCTGAGAGAGTTGAAGCTATTGATAAAATTCCTATTCCTCGAACTGTCAAGGCAATACAATCCTTCTTTGGTCAAATTAATTTTGTCAGAAGATTTGTTTCTAATTTTGCTGAGATCATTAAGCCCATATCTAAAATGTTGAAGAAAGGACAAAATATTGATTGGACTGTTGAAGCCTTGGATGCTTTCATGTCTATCAAAAAGGCTATCAAGGAGGCTCTTGTTCTTAAATCTCTAGATTTTACACAGCCTTTTCAGATTTTTTCTTTTGCCTCAATGCATACAATTGCTGCTGTTATGTTACAGAAGAATGTGGATGGTTATGAACAGCCTGTATCTTTCTTTAGTAAATCATTACAAGGGTCTGAATTGAAGTACGACATAATGGAGAAACAAGCATTTGCATTGGTGAAAGCTGTAAAAGTATTCAGACCATATCTTGTTGGAGCCAAAGTGATTGGTTATGTCCCTCATACTGCTGTCAAGGACATTTTAACACAATCTGAAGTCACAGGGAAAAGGTGTAGGTGGATCAACAAGATTCAAGAGTTCGACAGGGAAATACAAATCACTAAGCTGGTTAGAGGCCAAGGTTTGGGAAGACTGATGGCAGAAACTAATTATGAGGCAAATCAGATTTGCAATGTTGAAGATGGGTCTGCAATTACAAGCATTGAGCACACTCCATGGTATACTGATGTTATGCATTATCTTAAATACATGAAGTGTCCAGATGGGCTAAGTGACAGCCAAAAAAGAACTTTGAAGTTACAAACCTCAAGGTATGTTTTCATTGATGGAGATTTGTTTTGGAAAAACAGAGATGGCATATTATTATTATGTCTAGATGAATCACAAGCCAAGCATGTTCTAAGTGAAATGCATGAAGGATTTTGTGGGGGTCACTACTCAGCAAAGACAACTGCACACAAGATTCTTAGGGCTGGGTATTATTGGCCAAAAGTTTTCAATGATTCCTTTACACATGTGAGGAAGAGTGAAGCTTGTCAAGAGTTTTCTGGTAAATTGAAGTATCAGGGTGCTTTTCCACTTCGACCTTTGCAAGCGAATGCCCCTTTTCATCAATGGGGAATTGATTTCATTGGAGAGATACAGGAGAATTCAAGTGGAGGACATAAATGGATACTAGTTGCCACTGATTATTTTACAAAGTGGGTGGAGGCAATCCCAACCAGGCATGCTACAAGTAAAGTTGTAACAAATTTCTTGATGGATAACATTATCACCAGATTTGGTACACCAGTAAGGATAATCATAGACAATGGGATGTGTTTCAGGTCAGATGAATTTAAAAGCTTTTGTGATAAGTATGGCATTACTATTTCTTATGCAGCTCCATATCATCCACAAGCTAATGGACAGGCATAATCTAGCAATAAAAGTCTTTTAAAGATTATCAAAAGGATGCTGGAAAATAACAAGAAAGCTTGGGATTCAAAGCTAAAACTGGCTGTGTGGGCTGATAGGATCACTATGAAGAAGGCAATTGGAAAATCACCATTTGAATTAGTATATGGAGCACAAGCCAGGATGCCCCTGCAGAACTTGTTACCGGTCTATAAGTTTGTTTTACAGGAAGATTTGGAAATTCCTGAGCCTATGGAGGATAGAATGGAACAACTTGTTGAGCTTGATGAAGTAAGGAGGGAGGCCCAAAGTCAAAAGATGAAGTTACAGGCACAGATGAAATATCTATTTGATAAGAAGGCAAAGAATAGAAAATTTGAAGAGAATGACTTGGTGTTAATGTGGAATGCAAGGTGTCAGGATAAAGGAAAGCATGGTAAATTTGAGGCTCTCTGGCTAGGACCATTTGTTGTTGTCGAAAAAGGGGGTGAAGATTCATACTATATGCAAAACATGGTTGGTGAAGATCAAGAATTGCCTGTTCATGGGCAATTCTTGAAGCTTTTCTTCTCTTGAGCATCACAGAGGATTAAGGGTTGCCAGTGCATGGACAACTCTTGATGGTCCTCTTTAAAATTATTTTCCATGCACAGTAGTTTAGGTTTTCATTCATTTCCATTTCACTTCCATTATTCATTCACCTCCATTTTGCATTCATTTTGCATCCATTTCCACTTCCTTCTTGCATTCTCTGCATTCATTTCCATTTGCCTTCCATTCCATTGCTGCTCCTTGTTCCTCCGTCTGGTCTGCTCACCCAAAGATTCTGGATCCTTGCAATGATCTGACTATCATTCATCCCCAGACGGAGCCACTGTTAGAACTGTAAACAAATTGATTTTTTCACATGTTAATTTTACTCATTTGGCCTTACCATGTGCATTTTCCACTCATGTTTTGCCGTATCTCTCCATTGAGTCCATTGAGTCATGCATATTTTACATCAGGGTTCGGGTCGGTGTGACATTTTTCGTGTCTCCCCGACTCGTTTTTGCTAACTTCTGTGTTTCAGGGTGGTCGGCAGGACTTCTCACATGTCTCGGCAATCACATTGGTGGGTGGAACCTTATCGGCATGTATTGTGGCTATCGGGTTGAGGTCTCCCCGATCTTCTCCTGTCTTACCGACCGGTGCCTAAGTGGTCTTTTCGGTGAGAGTTGGATTTATCGGCGGGGGGTCTCAACGACTTTGAGATGTTATGTCGACCCGAAGGAACAGAGGATGTGTATTGGTATATGTTTTGGCTATCGGTATTATATCTTGGCGAGTGTCTTGGTCTTGCCGACAGAGTGAATATAGAGCTTTCGGTGTATGTTTCTCTTTCTCTTGGCGATCTATAATGTGCTTCAGTTGTTTCGGTGTAACTTTTTATTCTATGTAACGTCTTGCCGAGGGATAATAGCTATATCAACATATATTTGGCAAGTGAGTTCATCGGCGGGAGAAGCCATATGTCACAGCGACTTGAGAAAATGATGTCTTCGGTAAAGCTTGGTGAAATCTCTATAATGTCTCCCCAAAGGCGATAACCTATGGCGACACTTCTCGTTTTTGGCATAACGATAGCCTGGTCTCAACGACATGAAGTTAGTAAGGTGGCTTTCGGTGAAACTCAAAATGGTCTATGTGACTTCTCCCCGAATGGATATTGTCTTAGCGAAGGTGTTTTGGAATTGTTTTTTGGCGGGAGTGCTGGTGACATATGAATGATAAAAGACCCTCGGTGTAGCCTGATGAATTCTATATAACGTTTCACCGACCTGAGCGAGCTATAGCGATATACAATGGAACAAAAGGGCTACTTCCTGACTTTGATATAACATGCAGATAGCTGTAGCGAATGCGGTTAAAACAAGGGTGCAAGCGGAACGATAGGCATTTGAATTGCCTTCGGCAGGACGAATGTGGTGTCTCGCCGACTGTATACTGGTGATAATAGAATTACAAGTCATTGTGGCCGACATGAATCTATGTGAATAACTGTTGCAGGCCGACATATTTTGAGCCCGAATCTTGTGGAGGGTTGACATAATATTTTATTTTTCTCATGCTGGTGTATAAATAGGCATGTTGTAGTTGTTAATTGACACCACCAAAGATCAAAATTTTTGATATACTGCAAGTAGATGCATTAGAATAAAATTATCAAACCAGAGGCTATTGTTGTATGATTTTCACAATGGAGGTATTTATGAGATTCAGTTGATGTTGCTGCATTTTTGGTATTAGTTATCTGTTGAATTAAATGAAAGATACTGCTAAGTTGTCTCCATGATTGATTTCTCTGGTTGTTTAAGTTGACATAACAAGTTTATGTTCAATTTGTCAATACACAATTGTTGTATTCGTGTGATTAATCAATTGGTTCTTTCAAGCGAAGATTAAATCCTTTTATTGATCACAATAATCAGAGAGATCCATTTTGGATTATTTAAGTAGAACTTAGTAGTCACAATACTGCATGTTCATACAAGTTATGAATAGATTATATGCCAGATAATTTGTATCTCATCCAAAGAGTGCAACTCATCTTGATCTTGTTTGACTCCGCCCACCCAATAAGGCACTAGTCTCTGCATTTTACTAGTTGAATCCATTTCAGTTTCTTTATATTTATTAATTAAACATTCTAGGATCTAGATTAGAAGGTAGTTATCAAGTTCGGTTTTATTTGTTCACTGTTATCTGCCATTGTGGACAAAAAATAATTTCAGAAGATAATCATAAGTCAGTGCATTATTTAGAGGTACACGCCTTGGTCTTGCGGCACTAGAAGAGTGAAAGGTTTATTTGTTTCGAGAACTTGTTCTATTACCTTGAAACATTGTGAAAGCTTAGCGGCCTTTAAAATTTGGTTTATTCACGTTCTTGAAACTAATAGATTTGACAATCAAATGTGGTCTTTCATCAAATTTTACATTAACAACTTCAATAATCTTATTAAACCTTTTGTTAAGGAATTTATAAGCTTTGTTGTGAGTTAAATTATCCCAAAAAGATACCCTCATCACTCTTTGATTGAAAAAATCCCAAGGTTATCATCATCTTTCTTGATAAAACACTACTTCCAAAAGAATTTAAAAGTATTTAACAAAAGAAATTTTCCATACCAAAGTTCATAAGGAGTGTGTTTGGATTTCACCCTAAGCTGCACTCTATTCAAAATGTATACAATTGTATGAACAACTTCTTTCCAATACATATCAAACAACTTAGCTTCATCTAGCATGGTTCTAGCCATTTCTTTTACAGTTCTATTCTTACATTCAACTACCCCATTTTGTTGAGGTGTTTTTGTTGCAGCATATTGTCTTTTAATGCCGTGTTGTTCACAGTAATCAATAAACTCTTGAGAAGTGAACTCACCTCCTTTGTTAGATCACAAACATTTAAGTTTCAAATCAGATTCCTTCTCAACCAATTTACAAAAGATTTTAAACCTTTCAAAGGCTTCTGATTTGTGCTTAAGAAATGTGACCCAAACCATTCTAGTATAATCATCCACAAATAGCATAAAAGTACCTTTTCACCATTAATAGACCTTGTGCGGTTTGGTCCCTACATAAATCATTATGCACAAAATTTTGTAAGGTTTTTGAAGAAGAATGTTCTTTTGTCTTGAAGTTGATTTTTAGTTTGTTTTACCACTTAAGCATTCTTTGCACCTGAGAGTTTTTGTCTTTACTAGAACTGGTAGACCTCTAACATTCTTATTTTTACTAATTCTAACCATATTTTCAAAGTTTATGTGTCCTAATCTTTTATGCCATAACCAGTTCTCTTCAATTTGGCCCATTAGACACATACCTTGATTATTTTCATTGCATGATGAGTCAAGAAGATTGTACACATTTCCTTTTGTCCTCCTTCCAGCTGCTACAGCCTTTCCAAGCTTGTTCTTAATCTCAACATCCCTGCGAAGTTAAAGAACATGATAACCACTATCACATATTTGACTAACACTTAGAAGATTGTGCTTAAGACCTTCCACATAGTACACATTATAGATAGGAGTGTCTTCATTCAGAAGAAGTGAACCTCTACCTTTAATTTGAATACCAGAGTTATCACCAAACTTAACATAACCACCTACATAATCTTCAAGATTTATAAACTTATCCTTGTCGCCAGTCATATGGTTAGAACATCCACTGTCCAAGACCCATAAGTCCTTTTTCTTGGAATGAAAAGCAGTTTGAACCAACATAGTTTGTTCAATGTTGTTGACAGTCTTAGGTTTCCAAACCTTTTTAATTTTCTGTTGTTTAGATTGTAGATCAGTTCTGCATTGTTTGACAGAATGTCCTAAAGTATTGCATTTAAAACATCACGATATGTCTTACACCTATTTCCAAAGGTGATATCATTTACACTATTTCATGTTC
>VDFB02068930.1:0-11516 GCA_007258455.2 Sequoia sempervirens
GTTGATCGATGGCCCACAAAAACTCAAACACAAGCGTTTTCCTAAATGCGGCTATAACTAAAAAAAAATGAAAGTTCATGAAAGGCAATTAAAAATATGCGTACAGAATGCACAACTACAATACAATCCACAATCGTAGTCATGAAAGTTGATAGATGGCCCAAAAAAACTCAAACATGAGTGGTTTCCTAAATGTGGCTATAACTCAACAAAAAATTAAGGTTCACAAAAGGAAATAGATATACGATATAGAATGCAAAACTATAGTGTAATCCACAAAATTAGTCACCGAAGTTGATCGATGGCCCACAAAAACTCAAGCTCGAGCGTTTTACTAAATGCGGCTATAACTCACCACAAAATGAAGGTTCGCAAAATCTGATAGAAAATACATGTACAAAATGGACAACTACAATGCAATCCAAAATCGTAGTCAACAAAGTTGATTGATGGCCAACAAAAATTCAAACATGAGCTGTTTCGTAAGTGCAGGTATATGTCAATGAAAAATGAACGTTTGTGAAAGGCGATGAAAAATGAACGTTTGTGAAAGGCGATAGAAAATACGACTATAAAATACAAAACTATAGAGTAATCCACAATCGTAGTCACCAATGTTCATCGATGGCCCGCAAAAACTCAAACATGAAGATCCGCGAAAAGCGATAAAAAATGTGCATATAGAATGCAAAACTACAGTGTAATACACAATCATAGTCACCAAAGTTGATCGATGGACCACGAAAACTTAAACACGATCAGTTTTCCTAAATGTGGCTATAACTCAACAAAAAATGAAGGTTCGTGAAAGACGACTAAAAATATTTGTACAGAATGCACAACTAAGTACAATGCACAATCGTAGTCACCAAAGTTGATCGATGGCCCACGAAATCTCAAACACGAGCGGTTTCCTAAGTGTGGCTATAACTCAATAAAAAAAGAAGGTTCCCTGAACAGGGATATAAAATACACTTATAGAATCACACCTAGAGTGTAATCCACAATTGTAGTCACCAAAGTTTATCAATGGCCCACAAAAACTAAAACACGATCAGTTTCCTAAATGCAGCTATAACTCAACAAAAAATGAAGGTTCACGAAAGGTGATTGAAAATTAGCATTTGTAATGTAGACCTATTGTGCAATCCACAATTTTAGTCATCAAAGTTGATAGATGCCCCACGAAAACTTAAACACGAGCAGTTCCATATGCGGATATAACTCAACAAAAAATAAAGGATCACGAAAGGTGACAGAAAATACATGTACATAATGGAAAACTACAGTGAAATCCACAATCCTACTCACCAAAGTTGATTGATGGCTGAGGAAAACTAAAATATGAGCATTTTGCTAAATGTGGCTATAACTCAACAAAAAATGAAGGTTCATGAAAGGAGATTAAAAATGTTTGTACGGACTACACAACTATAATACAATCTAAAATCGTAGTCACCAAAGTTGATCTATAGCCCACAAACACTCAAACACGAGCGGTTTTCTAAGTGTGGCTATAACTCAACAAAAAATGAACATTCACAAAAGGAGATAGAAAATACACTTATAGAATGCACAACTACAATGTAATACACAATCGTTGTCACCAATGTTGATCAATGGCCCAAAAAAACTCAAAAATAAGTGGTTTCCTAACTGCAACTATAACTTAACAAAAAATGAAGGTTCACGAAAGGTGATAGAAAATACGCATATATAATGGACAATTTCAGTGTAATGGATAATTGTAGTCACCAAAATCTATCAATGGCCCATGAAAACTCAGAGACGAGTGGTTTCCTAAATGCGGCTATAAATAAAAAAAATGAAGGTTCACAAAAAGCGATAGAAAATACACCTATAGAATGCCTAATTAAAATGTAATCCACAAGCGTAGTCACCAAAGTTGATAGATAGCCCACAAAAGCGCAAACTCGAACAGTTTCCTAAATGCAGTATAACTCAACAAAAAATGAAGGTTTTTGAAAGGCGATAGAAAATACAAGTACAAAATGGAAAACTACAGTGCAATCCACAATCGTAGTCACCAAAGGGAGTTGATCAATGGCCCACGAAGAGCTCAAAGAAACTGGCCGGTTTCCCTAAATCTGACTGCCGCTCAGCCAAAAATGAAAGGTTCCATAAAAGTAGAAATATGCATACAAAATGGACGGTAAAGTGCGATAACAATTGTAGTCACCAAAGTTGATTGATGGCCCACAAAGCTGGGAGCGTTTACGTCAAAACATAACTCAACGAAATGAAGAAGGTTCCATGAAGAAGGCAATTAAAAAATATATGTCACGGAATGCACAACTAACGGTAAAATCCCTGTCGTATTCACAAATTTGTTGAAGATGACTGACAAAATGAAAACATGAGGAAGCGGTTTCCCTCGTCTGGCTATAATTTCCGTAAAAATTAAGGTTCACAAAAGGCAATAGAAATACGTGCCGAATGCTAAAACTCACAGTGTAATCCACGAAACCACCAAAGAGAAGTTGATCGATGGCCCACAAAGGAAATACGAAACTCGATGCGTTTTTCCTGAAATCTTTTGGCAACAACGAAACAAAGGTTCGCAGTGCGATAGAAAATATAGCACAAAATGGACAACTATAGTGCAATCCAAAAGGTAGTAGAAAGTCGATAAAGGCGATAGAGTGGCGCCTAAGTGACACATGAGCTGCTTCCTCACGGTATAACTCGTGAAAAATGAGTGTTGCGATAGGCGGCGAAAATCTGGCGATATAGAATGCAGAACTTCTGATGAAATCCCTGTCAGCTAGTCACAAAGTTAATCGATTTCTCCGAAACTTTCATACTACGAAGAACACCAATTTTGGCTTATAACTCAGCAGAAATGAAAGGTTCGTGAAAGTTCTTGGCTGTACATCGTGTGAGACAACTATAGTACAATCTACAATCGTAGTCATTAAATTTGATAGATGACCCACAAAAACTCAAACATGAGCAGTTTCACAAATGCGCCTATAACTCAGCAAAAAATGAAGGTTTGCAAAAGGCAATAGAAAATACAAGTATATAATGCACAACTACAATGTAATTCACAAGCGTATTCACAAGCGATTGTAAATACGCATGCAGAATGCACAACTAGTGTGTAATCCACAAGCGTAGTTACAAAAGTTGATCGATGGCCCACGAAAACTCAAACTCGAGCAGATTCCTAAATGCTACTATAACTCAACAAAAAATGAAGGTTCACGAAAGGTGATAGAAAATATACACACAAAATCGACAACTACAGTGCAACCGACAATCGTAGTCACCAAAGTTGATCAATGGCCCAAAAAAACTCAACCATGAGCAGTTTCTTATATGCGGCTTTAACTCAACAAAAATGAAGGTTTGCGAAAGGCTATAGAAAATACGCATATAGAATGCACAACTATAGTGTAATCCATAAGCGTACTCACCAAAGTTGATCAATAGCCCACGAAATCTCAAAAATAAGTAGTTTCCTAAGTCACCGGCGATATCAATGACTTATGAAGAAAGTTTGCTGAGAGCGATAGAAAATGCACTGCCGGTGCAGCTATAGTGTAATCGAGAATGCATTAGTCACCGGGGCCAGGTGATGGCCACAAAAGCAACCACGATCACGCTTCCTAGATGAGGCTATAACCCAAAAAAAATGAAAGTTCATGAAAGGCGATTAAAAATACGCATACAAAATGCACAACTAGAATTCAATCCACAATCGTAAGTTTAGGAAAGTTGATTGATGGCCCACAAAAACTCAAAATGGAGCGATTTCAGAAATGCGGATATAAGGCAACAAAAAATAAAGGTTTACGGAAGGCGATAGAAAATATGCGTAAAAAATGGACAACCGTAGTGTAATCCATAATCGTAGTCACCAAAGTACATCGATGGCCTGCGAAAACTCAAATAGGAGCGTTTTCCTAAATACATCTCTAACCCAACAAAAAATGAAGGTTCGCGAAAGGCAATAGAAAATACATGTATAGAATGCACAACTACAGTGTAATCCACAAGCGTAGCCACCAAATTTGATGGATGGCCTGCGAAAACTCAAACATGAGTGTTTTCCTAAATATGGCTCTAACCCCAAAAAAAATTAAAGTTCACGAAAGGCAATAGAAAATACATGTATAGAATGCACAACTAAAGTGTAATCCACAAGCGTGACTACCAAAGGTTATCGATGGCCCATGAAAACTCAAACACAAGAGGTTTCCTAAATGCGGCTATAACTCACTAGATAAGTAGAGTGCAATTCACTAATGTAGTAACTAAAATTGATTTATGGCCCATGAAAACTCAAACACGAGCGGTTTTCTAAGTGTGGTAATAACTCAATGAAAAACTGAGGTTCTCAAAAGCCGATTGAAAATACACATATAGAATGCACAACTGTTGTGTAATCCACAATCGTAGTCCCCAAAGTTGATCGATGGCCGACGAAAACTCAAACACGAGTGTTTCCTAAATGCGGGTATAAGTTAACAAAAAATGATGGTTCGCAAAAGGCAAAAAAAAATACGTGTACAAAATGGAAAACAACAGTGCAATCCACAATCCTAGTCACCAAAGTTGATCGATGGCCCATGAAAACTAAAACACGACCGCTTTCCTAAGTGCTGCTAAACTCAACAAAAAATGAAGGCTCATGAAAGGCGATAGAAAATACACGTACAGAATGCAGAACTATAGTGTAATCCACAATCGTAGTCACCAAAGTTGATTGATGGCCCAAGAAAACTGACACGAGCATTTTTCTAAATGCAACTATAACTCAACAAAAAATGAAGGTTCATGAAAAATGATTAAAATTTTGCATATAGAATGCACAACTATAGTACAATCCATAGTCGTAGTCACCAAAGTTTATTGATAGCCGAAAAAAACTCAAACATGAGAGGTTTGCTAAATATTGTTATAACTTGACAAAAAATGAAGGATCGCGAAAGGTGATAGAAAATACGTGTATAGAATGCACAACTACACTGTAATCTAGAAGCGTAGTCACTAAAGTTGATCAATGGCCCACTAAAACTCAAACATGCGTGGTTTGCTTAATTTGGCTATAACTCCACAAAAAATGAAGGTTCGCGAAAGCTGATAGAAAATTAGTGTTGATAATGCACAACTACAATGCAATTCGTAATCGTAGTCACCAAAGTTGATCGATGGCCCACAAAAAATCAAACATGAGTACTTTCCTAAATGCGGCAATAACTCAACAAAAAATGAAGGTTCAAGAAAGGCGATAGAAAATACGCGTAAAGAATTGACAACTAGAGTGCGATTCATAATCGGAGTCACTAAAGTTTATTGATGTCCCAGGAAAACTCAAACACAAGCATTTTCCCAAATTCGGCTATAACTCAACAAAAAATGAAGGTAAATGAAATTCAATTAAAAATATGCATATGGAATGAACAACTATAGTACAATCCACAATCATAGTCCCCAAAGTTGATCGATAGCAAAAAAAACTCAAACATGAGCAGTTTCCTAAATGCAGCTATAAATGAACAAAAAATGAAGGTTCACGAAACGCAATAAAAAATATGTGTATAGAATGGACAACTACAGTTTAATCCACAAGCGTTGTCACCAAAGTTGATCAATGGCCCACGAAAACTCAAACACGAGCGGTTTCGTAAATACGGCTATAACTCAACCCGAAACGAAGGTTCGCGAAAAGTGGTAGAAAATACGCATACAAAATGGACAACTGTAGTTCAATCCACCATCGTAGTCACCAAAATTGATTAATGGCCAATGCAAACTCAAACACGAGCGGTTTCTGACATGCGGCTATAACTCAACGAAAAATGAAGGTTCTTGAAAGGCGATAGAAAATACGCATACATATTGGACCAATACAGTGTAATCCACAATCATAGTCACCAAAGCTGGTCGATGGCCCAAGAAAAATCAAATACGAGCGGTTTTTTAAATACGGCTATAATTCAACAAAAAATGAATGTTTGTGAAAAGCGATTAAAAATATGCGTACAAAATGCATAACTATAGTACAATTGATATTCGTAGTCAACAAAGTTGATTGATGGCCCACAAAAACTAAAACGGTTGTTTCACAAATACAGCTATCATAAACAAAAATGAAGGTTTTGCGGTGATGAAAACGGGTATATTGAACTACTAGGTGTAATCCCGATTGCTGATACAACAGTGATGTGACCAAAAACTCAAATCTGACCCGGTTGCTAAACAGCTATAACTCAACAAGGCTGAAGGTTCTGAGGCGATCATCTGGCTAAAATGAACAACTACAATACAATTCACATTGTAGTCACCAAAGTTGATCAATATCCCGCTGAAAATTCGTCTTCCAGTGTTTTCCTAAATTGCGCTCAAAAAGATGTTAAGTGATGATTAAAATAACACGCCACAAAATGCACAACATAGTACAATCCACAAGCCTTCATTTTGTTGAGTTGTAGTACATTAGAAGCGACTCATGTTTGATTTTGTAGGCCATCGATCAACTGGTGACTCTGACCAGAGACACTGTAGTTATCCATTTTCTGTATTTTCTGTCGCTGTGTATTATGAACCTTCGCTGTGAGGTTATAACGCATTTAAGCGGCTGCAAATTGAACCAGGCCTCATGACCTTGATCAATTTTGGTCAATATGCGATTGTGATTACCTTATGTTTATCACATTATGAACACTAATTTTTGTTAGCCGCCTTTTGAACCATTTTGTTGAGTAATATAGCCACATTTCAGAAACCGCTCGTGTTTGAGATTTTTTGGGCCATCGATCAACTTTGCTGACTACGCTTGTGAATTACATTGTATTTTTGCATTCTATATTCATATTTTATATTACCTTTCATGATGCTTTATTTATCACCTTTGACTTTCTGTGGGCCATCATTCAACTTTGGTGACTATGATTGTGGATTGTGTTGTAGTTGTGCATTTTGTACACATATTTTTTTATCACCTTTCATGAACATTCATTTTTGCTGAGTTATAGCTACATTTAAGAAAATGCTCGTGTTTGTGTTTTCATGGGCCATCGATCAACTTTGGTGACTACAATTGTGGATTGTATTGTAGTTTTGCATTTTGTATGCATATTTTTAATTCGCCTTTTACGAACCATTATTTTTTGTTTAGTTATAGCCACATTTAGCAAAAAGCTCATGTTTGAGTTTAGCAGGCCATCAACTAACTTTGGTGATTATGATTGTGTATTTTACTGTAGTTGTGCATTTTGTACTCATATTTTCTATTGCCTTTCCTAAACCTTCACTTTTTGTTGAGTTATGGCAGCATTTAGGAAGCGCTTGAGTGTTCTTTTGGCCGTGATCCACTGGTCACTGATATGGATTGTCTTTATGAATATTCAATCACTGCATATTTTAATGCTTTTCGTTGACCCTTATTTTTGTTCGATTATACATTAGGAAAATGTATGTTTACTTTTCGTGGGCCATTGATCAACTTTGGTGACTACGATTATTGATTACACTATAGTTGTGCATTCTATACATGTATTATCTATCACCTTTTAAGAACCTTCATTTTTCGTTGACTTATAGCCGCACTTACGAAACCGCTCGTGTTTGAGCTTTCTTGGGCCATCGATGAACATTGGTGGCTACTATTGTGAATTGCACTGTAGTTGTCCATTCTATGTGCATATTTTCTATCACCTTTCGTGAACCTTCTTTTTGTTGTTGAGTGATTGCTGCATTTAGGAAAATGCTCGTGTTTAAGTTTTCGTGGGCCATCAATCAACTTTGATGACTATGCTTGTGGATTACACTGTGTTTGTGCATTCTATACACATATTTTCTGTTGTCTTTCGAGAACTTTCATTTTTTGTTGAGTTATAGCCGCATTTAGGAAATCAGTACGTATTTGAGTTTTTGTTGGCCTTCGATCAACTTTGGTGACTACGATTGTTGATTACACTGTACTTGTTCATTCTAGACAAGTATTTTCTCTTGCCTTTCAAGAACTATAATTTTTTGCTGAGTTATAGCTGCACTTAGGAAACTGCTCATATTGTAGTTTTCGTGGGCCATCGATCAAATTTCATAACTACGCTTGTGGATTATACTATAGTTGTGCATTCTATACACGTATTTTCTATTACACTCATTTTCTGTTGAGTTATAGTTGCATTTAGGAAACCGCTCGTCTTTTAGTATTTGTATTTTCTATCGGCTTTTGTGAACCTTCATTTTTTATTGAGTTATAGCTGCATTTAGGAAACCGCTTGAGTTTGAGTTTTCGTGGGCCATTGATCAACTTTGGTGACTATGCTTGTGGATTACAATGTAGTTGTGCATTCTATACTCGTATTTTCCATCACCTTTTGTGAACCTTCATGTTTTGTTGACTTATTGCTGCATTTATGAAACCGCTCATGTTTGAGTTTTTCTGTGCCATCAAACTTCTTTGGTGACTACAAATGTGGATTTTACTGTAGTTGTGCATATTTTTAATCGCATTACACGAACCTTCATTTTTTGTCAATTTATAGCTGCATTTAGGAAACCACTCTTGTTTGAGATTTCATGGGCCATCGATCAACTTTGGTGACTACAATTTTGGATTACATTGTAGTTGTGCACTTTATACATGTATTTTCTATCGCCTTTCGCGAAGCTTCATTATTCGTTGAGTTATAGCTGCACTTAGGAAACTGCTTATGTTTGAGTTTTCATAGGCCATGGATAAACTTTAGTGACTATGATTGTGGATTGCATTGTAGTTTTCCATTTTGTAGGTGTATTTTCTATTGCCTTTCACAAAAATTCAATTTTTGTTGAGTTATAGCCGCATTTAGGAAACCGCTCGAGTTAAAGTTTTTGTTGGTCATTGATCAAGTTTGGTGACTACACTTGTGGATTACACTGTAGTTGTGCATTGATCAAGTTTGGTGACTATGATTGTGGATTGTACTTAGTTGTGCATTTTGTACGCATATTTTTAATCGCGTTTCACAAACCTTTAGTTTTTTCTTTAGTTATAGCCACATTTAGGAAAGCACTTGTGGTTGAGTTTTCATGGGCCATCAATTAACTTTGGCGACTATGATTGTGGATTGCACTATAGTTGTCCATTTTGTACGTGTATTTTCTATCGACTTTCGAGAACCTTCATTTTTTGTTGAGTTATAGCAGAATTTAGGAAACCGCTCATGTTTGAGTTTTCATGGGCCAGCAATCAACTTTGGTAACTACGCTTGTGTATTATACTGTAGTTGTGAATTCTATACGCATATTTTCTATTGCCTTTTTGGAATGTTCATTTTTTGTTTAGTTGTAAACACATTTAGGAAACCGCTAGAGTTTGTGCTTTTGTGGGCCGTCAGTCAACTTTGGTGACTATGATTGTGGATTGTACTGTAGTTATGTATTGTATATGTTTATTTTTGATCACCTTTTGTGAACCTACATTTTTCGTTGAGTTATAGCTACACTTAGGAAACAAATCGTGTTTGAGTTTTAGTGGGCCATCGATCAAGTTTGGTTACCACGATTTTACATTGTAGTTCTCCATTCTGTATGCGTATTTTCTATCGCTTTTTGTGAACCTTCATTTTTTGTACAGAATGCACAACTGTAGTAAAAGCTACAATCGTAGTCACCAAACTTGATCGATGGCCCACGAAAACTCAAACATAAGTGGTTTCCTAAATGTGTGTATAACTCAACAAAAAATGAAAGTTCGCGAAAGGCCATAGAAAATACGCGTACATAATGGACAACTACAGTGTAATCCATAATTTTAGTCACCCAGGTTGTCCGGCGACCCATGCGCTCAAACTGGCGATTCTAAATAACTATAACTCAATAACAATGAAGGTTCACCTCAAAGCTGTGATATCTGATACATAATGCTAGTAAAGGTGCGGGTCGGCAATGGCAGTCACTAAAGGATTTGATCGATGGCCCACAGCTCAAACACAATGTTTCTAATTGCGGCTAAAACTACCATGTGAAATACTCAATTGCTTAGTCACCAAAGTTGATCGTTGGCCCCACTGACTCAAACATGGCGGATTGCCGTCTGGCTGTAATGTAACCTTAAAAGGGCAGAGTTCAAGAAAGAAAAAAGAAAATATGCATATAGAATGTGTAACTACAGTGTAATCCACAATTGTAGTCTTCAAGGTTGATAGATGGCCAACGAAAACTCAAACACGAGCGTTTTGCTAAATGTGGCTATAACTCAATAAAAAATAAATCTTTATGAATGGCAAGTAAAAATATTCGTAGAGAATGTAAAACTATAGTACTATCCAAAATTGTAGTCACCAAAGTTGATTGATGGCCCACAAAAACTAAAACATGAGTGGCTTCCTAAATGCGGCTATAACTTAACAAAAAAGAAAGGTTTGCGAAAGGCGGTAGAAAATAAATATACAAAATAAACAAATACGAGCGGTTTCCTAATATTCGTAGAGAATGTAAAACTACAGTACTATCCACAATCGTAGTCACCAAAGTTGATCGATGGCCCATGAAAACTCAAACACGAGCGGTTTCCTAATTGCAGTTCTAACTGCAAGATAAATGAATGTTCACGAAGGGTGATAGAAAATACGCGTATAGAATGCATAAGTACAATGTTTATCGATGGCCCACGAAAACTCAAACATGAGTGTTTTCGTAAATGCGGCTATCACTAAAAAAAATGAAGGTTTGTGAAAGGCGATTAAAAATATACGTACAAAATGCACAACTACAGTACAATCCAAAATTCTTCAAAAGGAAAGATCCAAAATCGAATTTACGATACAATTTTTCTTGGAAAATCGAAAATATCGGTTTTATAGGTGTTCATGTGTTAAAATAACCCAAGTCATCCATTTTTTGAAACGTAGAAGCAGTAGAGGTAATATAGGATTTTTTTTTAATCTTTTTATGAAAAATGGGATAAATGGGTTTTGTAGACAATGTCATTCTTAGTAGACCGAGATTGTCCTATTTTTTCAAAAAACTAATATCCTCAAAAATAAAATCTACGATTTTTTTTTTTTGGGAAAATAAAAAATATGGGTTTTTTAGATACTCGTGTGCTCAAGAAACCCAAATCGTCCGGTTTTTGAGAAAATTAGTTGTTTTTGAAAAAGATAGATTTTTTTGAAAAGTAGAAGTAGTAGAGGTAACAGAGGCAAATTTTTTAAATATTTTTATGAAAATTATGAGAAATGGGTTTTGTAGAGTATATTATTATGATTAGACCCATATCGTCATTTTTTCGAAAAGCTAACTTTTCACCAACATGTAAGAACTCCTCAAAAATAGAATCCACGATACAATTTTCTTTTGAAAAATCAAAATATGGGTTTTATAGGTGCTTGTGTGCTCAAGAGACTGAGATTGTCCGTGTTTTGAAAAAAAGTTTTTCTTGAAACAGAGATATTTTTGAAAAGTAGAAGCAGTAGAGGTAATAGATGCAAATTTTTTGAATCTTTTTGTCAAAAATCTGAGAGATGAGTTTTGCAGAGAAGGTTGTTCGTAGTAAA
>VDFB02068931.1:0-17419 GCA_007258455.2 Sequoia sempervirens
TTTTTTAGGTGATAGGTAAGATATTAAAATATTGGTTATATGCTATTTGTTTTGATTGATTTGTCAATTGACAATAAGAATTTTAAAATAAAAATATAGCAACAATTCTATAGTTGAAAAGTATTCTTCTCATTTAATGATTTTTTAATTATTATTTATTATTTTCTCCATTGATTCATTTTACAAACAATAAATACAAATGCATAAATAAAATTATTATTATTATTAAATAAATTAATGTATTTAATGGCATTAAATAAATTGGAAATAAAAATTAATATAAAAATAATTCATTGTGGAATGAGTCTTCAGTCCCATTATGTGAGAATAAGGTGAAAGACTTTTCATTAAATTTGTGAACTGATTCAAATGTACTCCACTAAAATTTTATATAACTATTTAGTGCTTTTCATAAAAAAAAATGTGTATCTAGAGATTTAGATATGCCAAGATAATTTTTTAATTCTTTTTAATATGATGTCCTCACAGAAAAATTTAGATATGCCACAACTTGACTTAGAATAAGTAGAACTCAAAACATATATGGACATAGGAGAATATGTGAAGTGGATATATGATTTTCATTTTCCTTGCATAATTGAAGAGGCTAGGGTCAAAAGTCATTGTGAAGTTTCAGTGGTGATTGTGGTTGTAAGTTTCACTATACAAAGTGATTATGTCTCTCAAATTTTAGAGCATAATATTCCTTTCGAAGAAGGTATTTTGAGTCAAAAAAAAATTCACTTCTTTGCATGAATTTTCTTTGTCTAGAAAACTTATTTTCAAGAAAATAAGAAATAACACACAATTCAAACACTTTAAGATCGAATTCTACAAAAAAATACATGTGGTTTGTCTATCCTTCTACATTTTGTATACATTCCTACCAAGGAAATTGAAACAATAACATCTTAAAAAAATATTCCTTGCTTTATGCTTTGATATATGTTGATATTGTGTTCCAAAAGTGTTATGTGTAAATATTAGTGATAATTTGCAAGATCAATGAGAATTTTTAAACTAAAAGTAATGACATTTGTTTGAGTCCATATGTTTGTTTCCCTGCATATTTGTTGTGTTGTAAAATTGCACCCCTTGCAATTTCACCTACATTTTTGCATCCACTTCAGTGTCCACTCCCTTAGTATCTATGTAGGCTCATATTAGCCAGGTTGCATCAGCCTTTTTCCCTCTCAGGATGCTCAAGACCCCTTTTCAATAGCTATCTTCTTGTGTCAACTTTGTGTCGAACCTTGGGTTTTCCTCATTCCCGCCGCTTTTAAGCATGATTTTTCTAGACACTAGCACGTTGTGTGGACGTCCGCGTGCCACACTATCACCCCGTGACATTTCAATGTTCAAACGGTTGTTTTTTAGCATGTTTCCACTTATCGCCTACCTTGGAAATGGCTTAGGGTGCCTTGTAACAACTCGAGAACCTTCTAAATTCCCTCATTTGCTCTCTTTAAAGTCTATCTTTTCATTCCTATTTCTCTCTAGATCTATCTTGGTCTTTTTCTTTCTTAATCTCTCATTCTCTCTTCTCTTTCTCTTTTTCTCAAGCTCGTGTAGCTCTCTATAGCTTGCTACAGCGGTCTCAAGCTTTTACAATACTCTTTGCAACTCTCTTGGCTCTCACAGTTATCTCTCTCTCTTCTCTCTCTCTCTCTCTCTAGATTTCTCAAGACTTGCATGTGATATCTATTTCTTGCCTTATGTCTTTGAGCATCTTGGGATTTATCACATCCCTTTTCTATGAATTTTACACTTCTGTTCTGTTATCTCTGCTTTCATTCATTCATTCCATTCCATTTCCTCCATTCTTCCATTCATTCCTTCCATTTGTTCCATTATTCCATTTCCTCCTTCCATTCCATCCATTTCTTCATTCCATTTCATTCAGATATTATTCTCTGTTACTTTTGTACTTTAAGAATTCTTACCAGACAGAATTGTTAGTAGGCACTTTGTTGTTATTTTTGGCATTCTTAATTTTTAGTTCATACGAGATGCCAGTGCGCCTCTTGAACACCAACGTGCCACACTGTTGTCTATGTGTCACGTTGTCATCCTTGGAAAAAAGCTCATTAGTTTTTCTAGAGAACCTCTATGACCTACTCTTTTTGTTTATGGAACTCTCATCTTTTTATCCCATCACCTGAGCTTGGTTCATTGAGGTATTTGAGGAGCATTTTCTCCCTCTAGATTCTTCTTTGTCCTAGAGACTCGGGTGTAGCATTTATATCCTCTACAATATTATGGATTCCTATATTGTATTTTACTGATCTTTTAGATTTTATCAAATTTG
Organism: Sequoia sempervirens; assembly: GCA_007258455.2. Classification (NCBI taxonomy): domain Eukaryota; kingdom Viridiplantae; phylum Streptophyta; class Pinopsida; order Cupressales; family Cupressaceae; genus Sequoia; species Sequoia sempervirens. Next base: position 2,309 of record VDFB02068931.1, read on the forward strand.
ATATGCTAACTATTCAAATCAATTTTTCATTTGGAATGTTCGTGAATGACTTACCTCAAGATTCTACACAAATTTTCTTTTGTCAACAATATTGAAAAGAAAAACTATGTAGAGTTTGTACGAAAAATATTATAAAACCATAGGAAATATTTTTTTTAAGTCAAACATGTAAGAAAGCTAAGGTATCAAAACAACTTCTTTCACTAATCTTGAGAGGAGGATAATGAAAAACTTTTTTCAAATCTTTACAACAGTTAAAAAAATTAAACAAAAATAAACATAAATATCATGCATACCACAACACGGTGATTTACGTAGGGAAAACCCTTTCAAGAGAAAAACCCCACACTCCAAATTTTTTCCAATATATTATTATAAATCATAAATATTACAATATACTTGCAGAGCAAGCTTCTCACAAGAGTATCACCAACCAAAAATCCAGAGGCAACACAAAAACTATCAAACTCTCAAAATACATCATAATGTACAACCATAATATAATTCCCTCATAAAATAAGGTTTCCTTCTAGGGAAAGACAAGCCAAAAAAATATTTTATGTCATATTTGAGACCTAATGATGTGTGGCCCCTAGACCCCCTGTTGAGGGGTCATCCTCCTCAAAACCCGCACTCAATAAATTAACCTGTTATAATTCCAAGGTTGTGACACTATTTTTCCTAACATTCTCCCATTTATTGAACACCTTGCAATAGTAATGGGAGGATTGATACCATGATTTAATTGTTAGGGGCTGAGAGGCCCATAGACTCCAAACATAGTTAAAAAATATGCAACATTCATCAAAATATCTACCTTAACTAGTTTCACGCTATCATCCTTGACCATATCTTTGATAAAATGATATTGTAGATCAATGTGCTTGGTCGAAATGTCGAGTTCTTAGTTAGGTATATTGTACTCTAAATATCATATTAAATTGACCATATATGAACTTATTCGTGCTCACAAGCTTAGTTAAAAAATATGCAGCATTCATCAAAATATCTACCTTAACTAGCTTCATGTTGTCATCCTTGACCATATTTTTCACAAAATGATATTGTACATCAATGTGCTTGGTCCTAGCATGAAATTTTAGGTTCTTACTTAGGTAGATTGTACTCTGACTATCATAATAAATTGTCACTATAGCTTGTTTTATTCCAACATTTGAACACAATCTCTTAAGCTAAATGGCTTCTTTACTTGAGCATGAGTAGCCACCAAATACTCAGCTTCAATAGTGGACAAAGCAACCACATCATGTCGCTTACTCATCCAACTGAATTCACCACCAAATAAAGTAAACACATAAGCAATAGTTGATTGTTTGTTGTCAACATCACCCGCCTAGTCTAAATCCACATAACCATGAATACCAAGGGAAAAGTAGTCTCAAGTATCAAATTATCATGGTAACAAGGAATACTCTGAGATACGCTGCAAATATCTAAAGACACTTTTAACTACATCCTAATGAATTCTACCAAGATTAGACATATATCTAGAAAGAACTCCCATTGCTTGGGCAATCTTCGGTCTAGTGCAGACCATAGCATACATCAAAATTCCAACTACACTCTAGTAAGGCACTCTACTCATGTCTTTCATCTCCGATGGGGATGTTGGAAAATCTAAAACAAATAACTTCATTCCAATTGTAAAAGGAACACACAATAGACTACAATCATGTATGTTAAACCTTTGTAAATTAAATCGTTGTACTTACTTTGGGAAAGCCATAGCTTTCTTTTCACTCTATCTCTTATAATTTCCATTCCAAGAATGTGTTTAGCTACACCAAGATCTTTCATTTCAAATTTAACTATAAGTTGAAACTTTAGTTATGAAATCATTCCTTACCATTTACCAGTAAATAACATATCACCAATGTATATAATGCAATAAATAGGAAATGATCACCATCAGATTTATAATAAACACGATGATTTGAATGAGAACACTCAAATATAAAAATTAACATATGTATCAAATTTTTGGTACCACATCTTACGACTTTGTTTGAGGCCATAAAAATATTTCTTCAATTTATAGACCAAATTACTTTTACCTTTCACCATATAGTGCTCTAGCTATGTCATATAAATATCCTCCTCCAAATCACCATGAAGGAAAGCAATTTTCACATCCATTTTCTCAACCTATAGATCATAAATAGTAGCAATAAAAAGAGAAAATCTAAAGGATGACCTTTTTACAACAGGAGAAAATATCTCATCGTAATCAACACCCTCAACCTGAGAGTAGCCTTTCGCAACCAACCATGCTTTATACTTCTCAATACCTCCATCTAGACCCATATTTTTTAAACATCGTTGGTGTAGGTTTTTTTATATATTTATTTTTCTTACACATTATTAAGCATACTTAGGTTATAGTAGACATGGTTTATGTGAGGACACATGGTTTAATCCATCTATTACATGTGTCTCTCTCACCCACACTTGGGCGGTTGAGTCTCAGACCCTCTGTTGGCCTTTTATGCCACCTCACATAACCACTATCTTGTCTCTTTCTGAGTAGGTTATGCCACATGTTTGGCATTTTCCAAGTAGGTATAACTCATCACTATGTGGCACTTGTTTAAAATAAATTTATGTAAAAGATCTCTTAGACATTATTTTTTAGGTGATAGGTAAGATATTAACACATTGGTTATATACTATTTGTTTTGATTGATTTGTCAATTGACAATGAGAATTTTAAAATAAAAATATAGCAACAATGCTATAGTCTGAAAAGTATTCTTAGAATAAATTAAATTATAATTATAATTATATAGTTTTATAATTAATTAAAATACAATAAATTTATTAGAATCAGAACTATAATTATATTTAAGATTACAATTACAATTAATTACAAAACTAGAAATGCAAGTACTCATCACTATGTGGCACTTGTTTAAAATAAATTTATGTAAAAGATCTCTTAGACATTATTTTTTAGGTGATAGGTAAGATATTAACACATTGGTTATATGGTATTTGTTTTGATTGATTTGTCAATTGACAATGAGAATTTTAAAATAAAAATATAGCAACAATTCTATAGTCTAAAAAGTATTCTTAGAATAAATTAAATTATAATTATAATTATATAGTTTTATAATTAATTAAAATACAATAAATTTATTAGAATCAGAACTATAATTATATTTAAGATTACAATTACAATTAATTACAAAACTAGAAATGCAAGTACTCATCACTATGTGGCACTTGTTTAAAATAAATTTATGTAAAAGATCTCTTAGACATTATTTTTTAGGTGATAGGTAAGATATTAACACATTGGTTATATGCTATTTGTTTTTGAATGATTTGTCAATTCACAATGACAATTTTAAAAATATAGCAATAATTCTATAGTCTGAAAAGTATTCTTCTCATTTAATGATTTTTTAATTTTTTATTTTTTTTCCATTGGTTAATTTTGTAAACAATCAATGCAAATGCATAAATAAAATTATTATTATTATTTTAATACATTGTCTATTGAGTACAATATATTGTGTGATAATAGTTGTGAGTGGAAAGTGAGGTGGTAATTAAAGAAAATTAATATCTTTAATAACATTAAATAAGTTTACAATAAAAATTAATATAAAAATAATTTGATGTAGAATGAATCTTCAATGTCATTATGTGAGAATAAGGTGAAAGACTCTTCATTAAATTTGTGAACTGATTCAAATGTACTTCATTAAAATTTTATAAAACTATTTAGTGCTTTTCATCAAAAAAAATATGTGTGTATCTAGAGATTTAGATATGCCAAGATAGATTTTTTAATTTTTTTAATATGATGTCCTCACAAAAAAAATTAGATATGCCACAACTTGACTTAGAATAGAACTCGTCCAACATTTATGGGCATAGGAGAATATGTGAATTGGATGTTTGAGTTTCATTTTCCTTACATAATTGAAGAGGCTAGGGTCAGAAGTCATTGTGAAGTTTCAATGGTGATTGTGGTTGTAAGTTTCACTGTACAAAGTGATTATGTCTATCAAATTTTAGAGAATAATAGTCCTTTTGAAGAAGATATTTTGAGTTGGAATTTTTTTCACTTCTTTGCACGAATTTTCTTAGTCTAGTAAACTTATTTTCAAGAAAATAAGAAATAACACACAATTCAAACACTTTAAGATGGAATTCTACAAAAAAACACATGTGGTTTGTTTATCCCTTCTACATTTTGCATACATTCCTACCAAGGAAATTGCAACAATAACATCTAAAAAAATCTTCCTTGCTTTATGCTTTGATATATGTCGATATTGTGTTCCAAAAGTGTTATGTAAGTCTGATTTTTTGGTTTTTGATAGTAAATATTAGTGATAATTTGCAAGATCAGGGAGAATTTTAAAACTAAAAGCAACGACATTTGTTTGATTCTATATGTTTGTCTCCCTACATATTATCAATTCCTATATTGTATTTTACTGATTTTTTAGCTTTTATCAAATTCGATATGCTAACTATTCAAATCAATTTTCCATTTGGAATGTTGTTGAGTGACTTACCTCAAGATTCTACATAAATTCTCTTTTGTCAAAAATGTTGACAAGAAAAACTATGTAAAATTTGTAGGAAGAATATTATGAAAACCTAAGAAAGATTTTTTTAAGTCAAACATGTAAGTAAGTTAAGGTAGCAAAAAAAATTCCTTCACTAACCTTGAGAGGAGAATAATGCAAAAAAAAAATCAGATCTTTACAACATTTAAAAAAATTAAACAAAAAAACATAAATATCATGCATACCACAACACAATGATTTACGTAGGGAAAACCATTTCGAGAGAAAAAACCCACACTCCTGAAACATAAGGAAAGGGAAACCTTTGAGTTTTCACCTTAGGGTTTGACACCTTTCCCAAATGTTTGTATTAGATGAATTATGTGTGTAATGTATGTGGAGATGTGAATGGATTGGAAATGCAAACGTGGAATGAGGGTTTGATGGATTTGAATAAGGTATTTGATTGACTTACATCTTGATAGCTGAGTCAACCAGCCCTTAACCAAATGTAGAAATTTTTGAATGATGAAATGCAATGATCTAACTAGGGTAATAGTGCAAATTATTTTTTTGATGCAAATATAGAAGACACAAAAATTCATAGACAAATTTGGATAGAAAAAATGAATAGAGCAGGACACTATGCACTTGTGATTCAAATTTGGGGAAAAAAATGGAGGACATAGACACCCAGGGCATGAGTGTCGTTGTAATGATTTTCTAGATCTTTTTCCGGGGTCCTCTAATGTCGTATTTGAGCTTTGGATTCCTACCTAAAATTTTGTCAAAACATTGTCAAATATTTATGTAACTAAGTTTTTGTGGGTTGACAAGGTGTAGGGTTTTGAATGCAACAATGAATAAATTGTCTTCAATATCCTTTCAATCTTGTCCAAACTGGAGATCTCCAAATTACAAAGAGAAGAAATGTTAGGTCGTTTAGGGGCTTGCCTCAGTCAAACCCCGTATAAGTGTTTCCACTTTCACAATGGCAGTGTCAATGATAAATGGATAATTGAAAGGAAGCAATGATGAAATCACAAAATACTACAACTCACTACCCTTCAATGGCTTCCTTGAAGGACCGAAGTCACGCACATCACTTCAAGGTCTTGGATCTTGCTTTGCTTGATTGCTTGAATTCTTAAATTTCTTGGAGACCTATAAAAGTGGTAGCCTTCACAAAATAATTATAACATGAACACACACAAACTCACATAGAATTGGGCATGATGTTAGGATCTTTGGTACTTCTAATTAAAGCTCTAAAATGTTGCTCTTGACTTGCTCTTGAATGCTCTTTGATCATAATTTTTCCAATATTTTTCTTGTTCTTGCTAGATGGATTTTAAATGATGCAATAACTAGGTATTTATAGGAATTTATTGAATTTCCCAAAAATTAAATCCTGATGGCAGACTTCGGACACTTGAAATTCAAATATTAAATTTCCACAATTGACATATTTCAATTCAGAGGGAAAATAGGACACACACACCCAGGGCATGAGTGTCTTGCACCTATTTTCCAGGACAGTTAGTGTTGGGGGCAATATAGATTCTCAATTTAGGTAATTAAATACTCAATTAGATCTAATAATTTAAGGGGGGACCAAACATAAGGTGAAATTGTCAAGAATGACAATTTATGATGGTACATTCATCCCCCACTTTAATGAGAGTATGAACTTATGCTCAAAATCACACTAAAGTAGAAAATTTATGCCAAGAGGGGTCCAATTGTCCAAATTTTGAAGAGATGGGATGACTAAGGATCAAGGGGGTGATCAAGCCCGCAAGAACCCATGGAAAACCAACATAGGCACAAAGAAATGCACATATGTTTGATTATGCAGTAAGACAACATACACTAACATACAATGTCAAAAAACACAAAGCACACATGATGAAAAAACATGACATGATGGAACATAAAGATGAAAAAAAATGGAGATAAACACGATGTAAACATGAAGAAGACACACAAAAGACAACAAAACACAAGGTTAGTACTAAAAGATTTGATTTAGGAAGGAAAAGAGGCCTCAATCTTAAATTGTCTCAAATACCAAACGTCATACATCGAATAAATATTAGTTCACATGAGGACTAGAAAGCTATTTTATGCCACATCACTCATGAAACACATGGCTCCATTGACAAGAAAAGCGGCCATGTTAAAAGGGGTGCTCAAGTTCAAGACCCAACTAGCTCCATTTTGTTAAATCCATGAATTATCTTGCAAAAACTCACCTTAGGGGGTGCATAAAACTCACCTCAGGGGGTGCAACAAAACTCACCTCAAGGAGTGCATTAAAACTCACCTCAAGGGGTGCATAAAACTCACCTCAAGGGGTGTAACAAAACTCGCCTCAGGGGGTGCAACAAAACTCACCTTAAGGGGTGCAACAAATGGAAATAGGATAATATTAAAAACTCAAGGGGTGTTGTATCAACACCACCATAAGAGACAATAACAAAGGGTCTTTTCTTAATATACAAAAGGTCACACCTTAGGGGATATCGCTCATGACATCACCACCAAGAGAGAACAAGTCATGGAAAAATAAATTCACGCCTTAGGGAATACTAGCCATGGCATTGCCACTAGAAGAGGAATGTCAAATGCCAAGAAAGGTCACTCTCTTGAGGGATATCAAGCCCAATATCATCACAAAGGAGACACTTCACATAAATCAATAAGGTCACACTTTGATCAACAAGGTCACACTTTGATCAAAAAGGTCACACTTCCTAGGATATGTATGCCATTATCACTAAGAGGGGACCATTCCTATGCAAAAAATGAGCAGGAGACTATATGCCCCCCTCTTAAAATGTTAGTGTACTTGTTACACTAACATTTTAAGGAGATAAAGAGGGATCCCCTATTAGAAGGAATGCACCTAGAACAAGGCTACCTAACCTCTTGCCCCCCAAGTGTAAGGACAAAGGTGAGCCAAAATTTTGGTATGCTACTCCTTACAAAATGAAAGATGATTGCATAAAACCTAGTTTATACCCTCATGGATGGCAGTGAGCATGTTGTAACACTACAACTACCACATGGCAAGGAGCAAGGAAAATGAATGTTAACGTATTATACATTCAATTTGATCCCAATAATGATTAAATTCTCTTAATTTCTTCTTTAATGCATGGCATTCATCAGTAATATGTCCAAGTGTTCTATGATATGCACAGTAAGACATATTTGTACTCTTTCCTTTCTTATCTTCTCGGTCACAAATCGATGGCAATGTAATTTTTCCTAGTTTGAGAAGTGTGTCTAAGGCCCTTTCAGTCTTATTTATAGGATACAAGAAAGGTAACTTCTTAAGAGGACCATGGACTTTGTGTTTCTTGGTTGATAAACTAGATTATTGATGCAAAAGTGGAGGATCTTCATAGCCTAGTTATTTGGTATCTTTTGATGGTGTTTGTTCCAAGAGAGAATGGACTTCATTTTTATTCTTAATGTCACATCCTTGTTCTCTCAAAATCTAAAACCTTGCCCTAAAGCACAAACTCACCATTTAGTGGTGTCTTTGTAACTGCTCATATGGAGGTTGGTTGATGTGTATACATATGGTTATCAAGCGGGTTCTTCCATACCAGGATGGGTCCAGTACACTTTGCATTTAATTACAGATCTCTGCTCAAGTGAGCTCATTAGGCTTTCAGTGAACATACCGTGATTTTTTCGGCCTTGGGGTGTGGGAGAACCCATTAGAGGATAAAGGGTTGCATTAAACCTAAAGGTTGCATGTAAAGAATTTTGTAGTCAATGCATGCTCTCATACCTTCTTGACCTAGGATATAAAAAGTAGCATGTGAGATGTGATATCAGTTGTCCATTCATCATTAGGTCATTTCCCGAAACACATCACCCAAACTTATCTAAGATTCAGAAGATGGTCTAGCTTCCGCAGCGTTTAGATCCATCATGATGATATCAAACATGGTGATTCAGGGCTGTTTTGTGAGTGATTGGAAAATAGATGATAGATCGGATGAGAGGTTCTCAAAAATTTTGATTCCAAAGGGAGGAATCAGGGCACCCGATTCCATCATAATCTCAAGGCAAGGTTTATGAAACTTCAATTTTGCCGGTTGTTTAAATTTTCTATTACAGGAACTCATAATATGTTCACTCGGGTCTATCAGTGATTGTTTTCCACAGGCTTTTCGTTTGGGACTATAGACTTATCAATGCAACAACCAGCAAATGGTAAGTAAATAACAATTTTTAGAAATCTGAAAAGCAGAATTTGAATAATGAATCCAATAGAGAAGACAGAAAAAAAATATTTGATTCAAATTTCAACCACAAAATGCAAGACAAAGGCACCCAAGGCGTTTGTTTCCTAGACAGGGTGTCGATAAATTCAAAGTGTGATTGTGTTACTATTTAAGGTTCCTAATTTTGTGCACAAATGGTTTTGGAAGTGCATATTTTTCCAGATTTTGTTGATTTTATGACTGGAAATGGAAAATGCAATTGTGCAAATATGTGAACAATGAATGAAAAATTTTGAATGCAATTTTCAAATGCAAGATGCAATGATTGACTAATTTCAAGATGCAAAGTCTTGAAAATGATGATTGTATGCAGTTTTGAAGCAAAACTATGCAAATTTTCACTTTTTTGGCCTAAATGGAAGATGTAATTTTGAATGCAATGAATAATTTCAAATTTTAAAGACCTAATGAATGTAATTTGAATGTAGATCTGATCTAAGATGATTGAGACAACCCTATTTTAACTTATAATGCAATATGGTATGGGTATGTTTTGAAGCACATTGTGCGACAATTTGCATGACCAGCCAATGAAGCTAAATGATACCCAAAAAATGGTATACAAGGAAAACCTAGATCAGGTTGGCAGATTACGGTGAAATTTCAGGATTCATCATCAACAATGCTCAATTCAGTTCAAGGCCAGTAAACATAGGAAGGATAGCAGGTTTTGCGCGGGACAGGAGGATATGTAATATGGCCATGTGAACATTTGAATGGATTGCAAATACAAAGGTGAAATGAGGGGTTTGATGGATTTGAATAAAGTGTGATGATTAACCCCTCATATCGGTGAGCCGCTTCAGCACCAACAAATAAAATCATTACTCAATGATGTGATGGCCAGAGTAATGGTGCAATTGTTGTTTGATTTTCATCTCGAAATACCTCCGCATCCGACAATTCGTGAAATGATACAGGACTTTAACTTCCCTGAATTCAGGGCGGGCGTGGATAAAAGAATACCCTAGGTCACATGGGTGTCCTTGTAATGTTTCTTCGGATGTATTTTTGAGGTCCTCTAATGTTGGATCTAATATTTGGATTCCTACCTACAAATCTTTCAGAACATTGTCAGATATTTTTGTAACTAAGTTTTCATGGGTTGACAAGGTGTAGGGTTTTGAATACAACAATGAATAAATTGTCTTCAATATCCTTTCAATCTTCTCCAAACCGAAGATCTAAAAATTCACAAAGAGAAGAAATGTTGGACCATTTAGGGGATTTCCTCAATCAAACCTCGTTTAAGCTTCCACAATGGCAATATCAATGATAAATGGATAATTGAAAGGAAGGAATGATGAAATCACAAAGTGTTGCAACTCATCATCCTTCAATGGCTTCCTTGAAGGACTAAATTCATGCACATCACTTCAAGTTCTTGGATCTTGCTTTTCTTGATTGCTTGAATGCTTGAATTTCTTGGATACCTACAAAAGTGTTAGCCTTCACAAAACAATGATAACATGAACACACATAAATTCACATAGAATTGTACATGATGATAGGAACTTGAATTGCTGCAATAAAGCTCTAAAATGTTGCTCTTAACTTTCTCTTGAATGGTCTTGATCATAATTTTGTCAATAGCATTTGTGTTCTTGCTAGATAGATTTGAAATGATGCAATAATTAGCTATTTATAGGAATTTATTCAATTTCTCAAAACTTAAATCTCAATGGTCAAATTTGGACACTTGAAATTCAAATATTAAATTTCCACAGCTAACATATTTCAATTTTGAGGGAAAATAGGACACTCATGCCTAGGGCATGAGTGTCCTGGACCTATTTTCTAGGATAGTTAGTGTCAAGGGTAATATATTAGATAAATTCAATTGATTTCTACTTGCAATTCCTCAAAAATTATCATTGAAAATAGGCCATAAAATTAACAATTTAGGAAATTAAATACTCAATTAGGTCCAATAATTTAAGGGGGGACCAAATATAAGGTGAAATTATCAAGAATAGAAATTTGTGAAGGTACAACTCAAAAATTCACCCAATATATTGTTAATAAATCATAAATATTAATATATACTTGCAGAGCAAGCTTCTCACAAGAGTATCCCCAACCAAAGATCCAGAGGTGACACAAAAACTATCAAACTCTCAAAATACACCATAATGCACAACCATAATATAATTCCCACATAAAATAAGGTTTTCTTCTAGGGAAAGACAAGCCAACAAAATATCTAGCGTCAAATTTGAGACCATGTGCGGCCCTCAGACCCCCTACTGAGGGGGTCATCTTCCTTGGACCCCACAAGGGGGGTGTCATGTCTTTTTTTCGGAAAGACAGTTTCAGAGTGGAATCTAGGAATTCTACCACATTCATCTAAAGGAGCTCATCTCAGTTTGCAGTTTAAGATGAAACATCTATAATGAAGCCCCCACAACATATTTGGAGCTCATGGGAAAAGAATCATCTACTAGAAATATATCGCCATCAGAAGATCACCAATTCAGAATCACTATGCCGAGATAAAGTCGATTTTGGAAATCCCTCCACATTCCTTCGCATGATCATGTTCAAGTGTGTGGTTAAAAACATAGCACCTATGATGGCACTTGCACATCATATCCAAAAATCAAGAAAGGGTGATTGGGAAGTGAAAATATATCACTAACATAAGGCAATTGTGCTAGTCAACTAGCACCCACCTCTACAAGCTTCAAGCATAAAGACATTACGGAGTCTCGGGAAGTAACCGCGAAGTTTCAGGAAGCTGGAATGAGTAGAGCAAGTGTGTGGATGGGTCTATAGGAAGGTACGCTATCCCAAAGGAATCTACATTGGCCTTAAGGCCGACCTAATGTAACATGTTGGGAATTCAAATTATGGGCTTTGGTGCCAATTGGGCTCAAGGCCAACATGTTCCTCAAAAGAGGAATGTTAGCATATAAATATAGGGAAATCAATTCATGTAAGGCATGGAATCATTATGTCATTTTATGTATTTTGGGAAACTTGTGTTCTAATTCCTTCTGTGGACAAAAACCCATAGGATTTGTGTTCATTGGACAAAAACTGAGTGTTCACTAGGATCAAAGGACAAAACCCCTTTGGTTCCTGAGGGGATTCTCATTCGAATATTGCATCTGCACTTTAAAGGATTTTGTAAGAAAGACAATAATATTGCATGTTGATATGTGGTAATCTTGTTTATCATTTTGGATCATTAGTGAGTTGGAATTGATAAATCAATATATTGGAGCATCTTCTTGTGTTCATGTGTTGAATTGAATTACAATCTATATATATATCATTTTTGTTAAAATACATGTTAGGGTAATTACAGTGGTATCAAAGCAAGATTCTTCCAGCTTGTAGGGTTTCCTAATGTTTAATGTTTTGAAGTGAAAGGGAGATCAGTTTCTTGAGCAGAGAACTAAAGAATGCAGAGCAAGAAGAAATTATGGGGGATGATGAAACCAAAACAAAATTTGAGGAAATGATACAAGGTAAAGACCGTCTTGTCGACATGTTTGGCCAGATGTTTCAGTGGATGCAGACTAATGCAAAGAAGGATAATGATAGCATTAATAGAGCTAATGCCTTTAGTGAATCAAGTAGTGGAAAGGGGAAGGAGAAGGTGATTGCTACACAAAGTTCTGAAATGCACTTTAGTAATATTCCCCTTAACCCCAAGTCCACTCAAAGAATGGAAGAGGTACCAAAGGAAGAAACTACCCTCCAAGATGACATCTCAAGAGCTTATGAGAAATATAGATCTTTGGACCCTCCAATCAAAGAATCTTGTCTCTAAAATATTTCATGGCGATGAAGAAGAATAAAAGGGGAACTTACCAATCACCCCTCAAGCCAAAATAATTGGAGCACTCATTGGGAAAGCTATTTATTTCCCCTTTTGATGGATCTGAGAAAATTACTACTCGGGCATGGTTGTAGAAACTTGATACATAGTTAGAACTCAAGCCAATGTCTGAGGAAGATTCCATAAAATTTTCCACCCTACATTTGAAGGAATTACTCGTGATTGGTGGTACCATGATCTGGTCAGTCAAGGCCAAAAATTGATCAAATCTTATGATGAATTTTGTAGCATACTACTTTGAGAGGTTTGACAAAAGAGATCCAAAAGAAAATTTTAGAGAATTGGCTCACCTCAAGTAGAAAGGAATTGTGGAAGAATATGTTGTAGATTTCTAAAAGTTATCAGTCATGGTAACTAAAATTTCAGAAAGGATACTCATAGTCCTATTCATAGAAGTCTTGGAAAAACAACTCAAGGGCTTAGTGAAAGCACTCCACCCCTCAACACTTCAAGAGCCTATCAGGAAATATTTTGATCTGGAGAATTATGTTCCTTAGCATAAATAAAAAACCTTCAATATGGAATAATCCAAAGGGGAATTTCCAAAATAAACCTTGGACTACTCAAAAATTGGCTCCCCCTGCCGCACCTAAGAAGAATGATGATGAGACCAAGAATGAGCTTAGAAGGAAGAAAAAAATTCTCTTGTAAAGAACCATTGGTTCCAGGACACGGGTGTCTTGGAAAAGGACAAGTCCACTATATAGAAATCATCTTTGAAAAAGAATCAAAATCAGATGAGTATGAAGAGTTTTATGATCCGGAAGGGCAATGGTGGCACTCTAGCATCTTTATCCAGTGCACATAGATACCATTCTTTCAAGGTTTGGGGAGTCCTTGTGGGACAAAGAATAAGTGTCGTAATTGACGGAGGAGCTACTCATGACTTCATTGATGAAGGACTTGTGAGAAGAAGGTTGGATGCAAAGAATTTTGAAGGTTTCACTATCACTGTGGTGGATGGGTATAACTTACCCTACAAGGAGAAATTACAAAAGCTACACAACATTTGGAGATCATAATGTTTATGATGATTTATATGTTATTGTTTTGGGTGAAATTGATGTGATTTTGAGTTTGTAGTGGCTACATTCATTGGGTGAGTATAGTACAAACTACTAAACATTGGAGCCCAAGTTCAAATCCAATGGGAACGATGTGGTCCTAAAGGGAATGGCAAATGGTGGTCCACAAGTAGTATCAACTAAGAGAATGGAAAGGATCTTCTAAAAGAACCAAGTTGCCTAGTCTCCTAGTTGTTTGGTGATTTTAAAGGATTCTTCAGAAGGTAAGAAGGGTCAAGTTCATATTGATATACAAAAGATGTTGGATAAGCATAGTTTGGCTTTTAGTGACATGCCTTTCGAACTACCACTAAATAGAGGTTTCCATCATATCATAGAGCTTGAATCAAGATCAAATATGGTTATGACCACCCCTTATTGCCACCCCTAGATGTATAAGGAAGAGATAGAGAAAGAAATAAAGGGGTTTCTAGATACAGGCTACATCAAACCAAGCTCTAGTCCTTTCACATCTTTTGTGGTGTTGGTGAAGAAGAAAGATGGCACTCTATGGATGTGCATAGACTACCAGGCATTGAACAAGAAGACCATTAGGAACTGGTATGCCCATACTATGGCTAGATGAGCTAATTGATGAACTACATGGTGTGGTATATTGCTCAAAGATTGATCTAAGGTTCAGATACCACTAGATTTGAATGAGGGAAGAAGATGTTTAGAAGACTGCTTTATGATGTCATTATGGGCATTTTGAGTTCCTGGTTATGACCTTTGGTCTCACCAATACTCTAGAAACTTTCCAATCATGAACAAATCATGTTTTTGGTAAGCATCTAATGAAATTTGTTTTGTTTTTCTTTGATGATATTCTAATTTACAGAAAAAAATGGGAAGAACATTTGAAGCACTTAGATATAGTCTTGGGAATCCTAGAACAACAATCTCTCTTTGCAAAGATGTCCAAATGCGAGTTTGGGGAAATAGAGATATTATATTTGGGACATGTCATAAGTGCTAAAGGAGTTCAAGTTGATCAACAAAAGATCCAAGCTATCTTAGATTAGCCTCCTCCCACGAATCTATCTCAACTAAGAGGATTCTTCAGAATTTGTAGCTATTATTACAAGTTTTTCAGAGGATTCTCTCAGTCTACAACACCTCCCACCAATCTAACTAAAGCAAGAGCCTTTTAATGGATAACCAAAGCACAAAGGACCTTTGAGAAGCTAAAAGAGGTAATGAGCTCTTGTCCAGTTTGTTCTACCCAAAATAAAAATAAAAATTGCTTCAATAAGGCATTTTGGTAAAAATGGTCTAAATCTTGTAAAATTTTCATCAAAATTCAATTTTAGGTCAAACGAAGCATGGGCTTTTTGTGGGTTTACTGT
>VDFB02068933.1:0-47629 GCA_007258455.2 Sequoia sempervirens
ACTAGGTGTCTCTCAACCCCAACTTCTGACGGAAATGCAATTTTTTGTTTGTTTTGTTGTGTTTTTGAGTTTTTTTGTAATTTTTTGCAATAAGAGGAAATGGTGCGATTTTGGAAATAAATACTTGAAAAATATAAATAAAATGCCAGAAGACTAGATATGAAAGAATACAGCTTATAATTTGAAGACAGATGATTTATTGCTCTTTCAAAATGATTACAACTGCGAAATTCAAACATGCAAATAAAAAGGCAAGCTATTTATTGATGAACCTGGATAAGCTTGCAGTCGCCTGAAAAGAAGCCTGAGATGGTACGGCCAAATGAAATAATGCAATCTCCCACCTCGAAATCAATGCAAAATCTTCAGAAACCCTAGGCGCCACCTTTGGAAGAAAGATTGATAAAAAAGGCAAGGCGTTTGCCTAAAGATGAAGGTACGGCCTTGCTGCTGAGAAGTATGGCCCAATAACCAGCAATTAATAATTCTGTACTGCCTTGAAATGCGTGCCAGATGAAGGATAATGAATGGCCATTGAAAGAGATTTCCTTCTGGAAGAAAATCGGTCCAAACCCCAATCTGAATCTCACCAATGAGCTCTGTAATGACTCATGAATGAAGCCACTCAACTAACAATCTTCAGCTGATCTTTCACAGCCTCAATATGCCTGATTATGAAGAGGGAACGTTCTCCAAAATCCAATGATGAAGCGAATTTGCAGAAACCCTTGTTTCACAAACTCCAATGTTCTCGGAGAGAAATAAAGACAAATTAGAATAATTCACAATGAAGTTCGATTTGTCTCTTTGAAACATATAAACTCTCCTCAAAGGCTCAACCCAAAAAGCAACTTCAGTAAGCATTTAATAAATCATTAATTCGCCCTTGTAGACTTAGGGAAAATTATCATTATAAGGCGTCCTTTTTAAAATGATTAATGAATATACATTCATTAATAATAATTGCCCCTTTTAATATAAAGTATTAAATACTTTATATTATCCCATTAATAAATCAATATTTCATTAATTGACTTTATAATATAAAGTCACAACATTAATATTTCTCCAAATATCATTAAATGCTCAAATATTTGCTATCTCCTCACCAAACTGTCAAACTGGGTCGAAACTGAGATGACCAACTGTGCCAGGTGCCCTTCTAGAAATAGTAACCCCTGTTGGTGTGACTTACTATAAATAGTAAGTGCCTGAATATCACTCTGTAAGACTCTGTAAAGGCCCAAACCAGAGTCAATTGATGGAGTAATGTCCCAAAACGCAGGATAACTGCCAAAAGCAACCCTCTAAACACATCTGCCAGCCTACGAGGGTTTGAATGATAGGCTAACCCCTCAAACACCTGAACTGCCTAGGAAGGGGCCATTACAATCCGCCCTCCCTGAAATTGCTTGTCCTTAAGCAATCTCAGCTCCGGATGCTGTAAAATCTCCTCTGACTCCCATGTAGCATCCTCAACTGGCAAGTCTCTCCATTTTATCAAAAACTCTCTGATGACCCGCCTCCGAAGGTGTCTCTCTCTAACATCGAGGATGGCCTTAGGTACTAGTATCAATTTCCCCTTGTCATCATGGGGTGGCAGTACTGGAGAGGGAATCACATGCTGACCCAACGCCTTCTTCAAGCGAGAAACGTGAAACACATTGTGAACCCTGCTATCCGCCGGTAAATCCAATTCATATGCAACCTCGCCCACTCGTCTGATGACTCGAAATGGACCATAATAACAAGGTTTCAACTTCTCTGCACCACTCTTCCGTAGAGTGGACTGACGGTAAGGCTATAACATGAGATACACCATGTTACCCACTGCAAAGGAACGCTCAACCCTTTTCTGATCAACATACTGCTTCTGCTGATTCTGTGCCCGCTGAAGGTTGTCTCTGAGAGACCTCATAATATCTTGTTGATCCTGCAACATATCACCTGCGCTAGGCACTCTACTGTCAGTCAACACCAAATCCAAAAGGTTGGGCGCCTCATACCCGTATAATGCCATAAAGGGCGTCATTTGTATAGTCATGTGGTGAGTAGAGTTATAACAATACTCACAGAGGTATATCCACCTCACCCAAGCTCTCTGTTGTCCAGCTATATAATTACGTAGATATCCTTCCACCCACTTATTGACGATCTCCGTTTGCCCATCTGTCTGTGGATGGTAGCTGGTACTAGGTGTCAATTCGGTTCCACAAAGCCTGAACAACTCCTGCCAAAAGTTGCTCATGAACCGACTATCCCTATCGTTGACTATAGTCCGAGGGAAGGCATGTAACCTGAATACCTCTCTGAAGAAGAGCTCTGCAGTTTGCGATGCTGTGAATGTAGTGGTGATTGGAAAAAAGTATGCATATTTTGTCAGCCGATCAACAACCACGTAAATGCAATCTTTTCCTTGGACTTTCGGCAAGCCTGTGATGAAATCCATTGATAAACATTCCCACTTCCTGTTAGGTATCGGAAGTGGCTGAAGCAATCCAGTAGGATTTGTGTGTTCTTGTTTGTTCTACTGGAAAACAGAACACTCTCGTACATACCGAAGAACATCAGTCTTTAGCCCTTTCCAAGTAAACCGTTCCCGTACCAGCTTATATGTTTTGAAATAATCGGGATGGCCCGCCATAGGAAGATCATGAAAGGATTTTAGAACTGTATCCTTCAACCCTGAATTAGGAACCAGAAAAATCCGTCCCTTGTAAATGATCAAGTCATTCACAATGGTGTATCTACTATCCTGCTTTGTCCCGTCAACAATGCTAGAAGCCCATGGGTTCTTAGGATACTCTGGAATAATCCTGTGCCTCCAATCCTCGGAGATCTACGCCATAGCATAATGAATGGCCGTTGAAAGAGATTTCCTTTTGGAAGAAAATCGGTCCAAACCCCAATCTGAATCTCACCAATAAGCTCTGTAATAACTCCTGAATGAAGCTACTCAACTGACAATCTTCAGCTGATCTTTCACAGCCTCAGTATGCTTGATTCTGAAGAGGGAATGTTCTCCAAAATCCAATGATGAAGCGAATTTGCAGAAACCCTTGTTTCGCAAACTCCAATGTTCTCAGAGAGAAATAAAGACAAAATTTGAATGATCAATCAATAATGAGTTCTATTTTGTCTTTGAGAAATAAATACCTCTCTCAAAAGTTCGACCCCCCTCAAAAAAGCAGTTTAAATGCATTTAATAATATAAAATTTTCCCTTTTTGAACTTAGGCACATTAATCAATAAATTGCGTCCCCTTTAATGAGTAATAAATACTCATTTAATAATCATTTCGCCTCTTTTATTATAAAGTCATTAAAATACTTTATAATAAGCCATTTAAATAATTAATAATTTTAATATTTCACTTAAAGTGACTTTATAATATGAAGTCATTATAATAATCATGTAATTATTATTAAATGCTCCAGTATTCCTCATTTGATCATCAAGCTGTCAAACTGGGTTGAAACTGAGATGACCAACTGAGCCAGGTGCCCTACCAGAAATAGTAACCCCTGTATGCCTGACTTACTATAAATAGGAAGTGCCTGAATATCGCTTTGTGAGTCTTTGCCAAGGCCCAAACCTGAATCAACTGATGGAGTAATGCCCCAAAATGGAGGATAATTGCCAAAATCAACCCTCTAAACACATCTGTCAGCCTACGAGGGTCTGAATGTTAGTTTTATGTATCCTGAACATCTGGTGGGTAGTAAATTTAGTGTGGGTACAAATCACAATAGCTTGAAACACTTCCTTGGACAACGAGACTTAAATGAAAGGCAACAAAAGTGGGTTAGTAAATTGCAATCGTATGATTTTGATATCACCTTCATTAAGGGGAAGCAGAATGTTGTAGCTGACGCCTTGTCTCGCAGACCCCAGTTGAATGCTATGGCACAGATCTCCGATGATTGGAGGCACAGGATTATCGCAGAGTATGCTAAGAACCCATGGGCTTCTAGCATTGTTGATGGGACAGAGCAGGATAGTAGATACACCGTTGTGAATGACTTGATCATTTACAAGGGCTTCACGATTCGAGTTGAAGGAATACGGTTAAAGCCTTTCGCCAATCTTTATGGCGAGGCCATGTCCGGTTATTTCCATATATATATATAAAATTTGATACGAAACGGTTTACTTAGGAAAAGGAGCTAGAAGCCCACGATGTTTCTTATTTATATGCGAAGTGTTACTGTTTGCGATAGAACAAACATGAACACCTATCCTCTTTGAATTACTTTATGTACCAGATGCAGCCGGAAATTGGGAATGTTCTATCAATGGGTTTATGGGCTTGCCCGGCCAGGGAAAAGAATTATGACTACGTGTTGTTGATGATTGACAAAATATGCACCTTTTTCCCGATCACCACCATTTTACGACGCCGGGAATGTTGTACCCAAAACAAAATTTTTGCTTCACTAAGGCATTTTAGTGAGTCTTAATCTTGTTAAAGTGATGTCGGTTGGCCGTTTTGGGTTTTCAAATATGGAGTTAGTGTGATTACTATGTCGATCTGTTCTGAAAGAGAGATTTAAGAAAGGTGAAAATCTGAGCGAAAAGCGTCGAAATTTTTCTGTATCTACGGAGAGAGGAGCACACATTAAAATAGAAGCCCTATCTTTAGGGCTCGGATCTTGTTTTAGGGTTTATCCTCCGGACATTTGTTAGAAGCGTCGACCTCGGCGGCTTCACGGTGGCTATCAAACTGTCAAAGCGGGTTTGTTTGAAGGCAAAGTTCACGGAAGATCTGATCGCAGTCGAAGTGAAAGCAGAATTAGCTAACACTTGGAGAAAGCGGCTTTTAGAAAATCTTTTGAGGTGCAGGGCGTGATTTTGGTAGATATCATCAAAGGCGTTTATCTCACATTTGTTGAGCCGCGGCCTTGTCCGTCGAGAAGGATGAATCACGAGTTCTTGAAAGCGCTGGTACCCCAGTCAAGCGTTAGGTCAAATCTGATCAAACTACTCGGAAAGAAAGAGCAAAAGAGCACATTTTGAGAAAGGCGCCCAAGCTTTTCAGGACTTTAATGCTTTCTTTCTGATGATTTCAGATATTTAATGTGTCCGTGTTACGTTCAGCTTTCGTTGCCTGTCTCCGTCAAATCAGGAGATGTCTCAGCAGCTCGCAGTGGGGGTTTTTATATTATTTTTATCGTTTCCAGAAATGGCTAAGTCTGGAATGAAAAGAGCAACTTTTGAAAGGGGCGCTCTTGTTTTTCACCCCTCAGATGATGTTTTCTGAGGAAATGTGCCTTTAGATGAAGCGAGCTTAGCCATGATGAACTGAGAGTTCGGTCACGAAGTTGATAAAAGCGAGAAGTTATGAAGGATTTTGTTTTCGCCGTTCGAGAAAATCACGAAGTCAAAATTTGACTAAGTCGAGGGAAAAAGCGCTGACTTTTAGAAAAGCAGATTTTTAAAGCCTTAGGATGTGAGTTTATAGGCGTGCGATGTCAAGATATCATTTGATCAGTTTTTACTCAGCTCCGCAATGCACCTGTCAGCCAGCCAATCGGAGAAGTCAGTCAACCAGTGTCAGAGGATGAACAGAGGTCCCGGCAGAGGTTTTAGCCTAAATTTTCATGAAATTTGGCTAAGTCTGGAATTCGCCCAAGAGTTCAAATTTGAATTTTCGAAAGTGAGTTAAATGGACGCCTTAACTGGAGTTCTGACTGCAGTTAGACTGAACGATTTCTGGGTTGTCATCTTCAGTTCATATGTTTGCATGTGGAGTGATCTTTCAGTTTGCATGTTCAGTTAACTGGTTTGCATGTTCAGTTAACTACCTTGCATGTTCAGTTTAACTGAAGATTATCACTAAAAGTCAACTGAAGTTTGCATGCATGGCGAATTTGGTCAAAGTTGTCAAGATTGTGAAGATGGCGCTTCATTGCATGTTAACTGAAGTCATGAAAAGAGACGCCATATTTTGATGAAGCATTAGTTTGTGAAGCATGAAGCATAAGATTTGTGAAGTATGGCGAATTTGCATGTCAACTTGAGTTTCAAAAGGGTCGCCATATTTAAGGTTGAAAAGTGAAGCATTTTTGTGTGAAGCTATGCACTTTTTAAGGAAGGCAACTTTAGTTCAAAAGGGTTGCTATTTTTAGATTTTAATTGATTAAAGCATGTGAAGTTGGCGCACTTGTTGAAGGCCAAACTGAACTTCCAAAAGGGTCGCTATTTTTAGCTTATTCTTTGCATGAAGATGGCGAACTCTTATCTTATTCTTGTTGTTAACTGAAGCTATCTAAAGGGCACGCCTTAGGTCAAAATTGATGAATCCAAGGCAAATTTGAAGATGGCGAACTTAAGACAAGTCTTAACTGAAGCTAAAATCGCATGGTTGAGTTGAACTGAAGACTGGTAAAGCAAACCCTAATGCATGGCTATTTATTTAGCATATCTGAGTTTCAGTTAACTAAGATGGGGTCCAATAAGAAGCCAAGCGCCATTTTTCATGGATTTGATGCTTCATGCGAATTTCAAAGATGAAAGCTTATTTATTTTAGCCATGGCGTCCATTATTTCATGATCTTTAGCTCTGAAGTTCTTATTTCTCTTGAGCGACCAGCAAGCTAAAGGTGCTACAGGTGTCAGAATTCAGCGTTCTTCGAAGCTACGAGCTCAGATTCTTCAGAGGAAGTCAATTCTAGACTTTATTTTCACTTTGCATGCAGGTTTCATCAAGTTCCAGAAAAGAGATTGGCGAATTTTTCAGAAGCAAAACAAACAAAACTTTCTATCTTCTGTCTTATTTCTTCTATTTCTCACCTTAGGTACTTTCTTCGCATGTCAAAGAAATTCAACACATATTCAGAATTTGATCATCTGGGTTCGCATACTTCAGTATTTGCAGCAAAACCCACGTCTTAGATTTTTTCGAGAAAATCGCCCCGTAGCCTTCATTCTGAAGCTCTGTGCTTTTTTCCGAGAATTTCTTTGCATGTGGGCCTGAAACACATCTTTTTGAAAATCTCATCATCTGGGTTTGTTCAGAATTCCGTTGTGCATAAAACCCATGTTCCAGATTTTCTCAAGAAAAATTGCCCCGAAAAGCTCTAAAACCCTTACAGTTCTCGACTGAAGAATCTTTGCATGTGAAGCTAAACGACATGTTTTCACAATTATGACGTTGTGGGTTGTCTTAGAATCATTTTCCTGACAAAACCCATGTCTCAGAATTTTTGGTGAAAATTATCTTCCGACAGGCTATTTTTAGCCTTGTCCAGAGTATTTTAGCTTTCCAAGAGAAAGTTGTTAGAACATAGCCGTGTTCACAGTCAACGGGCGAGTTTTTCATAATGCAATTCAACTAGACTGAATTCAAGACCAAATCGGTCTTAGTTCATGATTTCATCAGAGCAGCTGACAATGAAGCATTACGTTGCTGAAGGAACAAAGATCACTTCATTTACGGAGCCGCCAAAGCCACTCAGATCTTGTGACATTATCTTCGTGAAAATGGTACCTACGCTGATCTCGAGGTTGTGCAAAGCTGAGTTTGAGAAGCTGATTCGTGATAGCCTTGAAGGAGAACCTATGGCGCCTAAGAGAATATTTCAGTAATTTCAGCCAGTCTTAGAAAGGCGACTGAAGAATGCAAAGATGGAGTGCACACAATTACTGAAAGTGGCAGAGAACTAAAGAAACAGACTGTTATTTTTAGCAGCATCAAAGTGCCAGATGACAGGGAGATCGATGAGTTCTTGGTCGAAGTGTTAGACCGAGTTGACATGGAGTGATATGTCAGTTAGAACGTGCAGTTAATTTCTAGGGTTGAGTCCTGAGCAGCAGTTAACTTGACTTCCAGTCTTGATTCCGCCTGTGACTTATACATGTATATCTCCGAGTTATCAACCTTACGGGGAGTTAGGGTTACTGGGGTTTCAGGTTAGCGAAGGTGGTGGCCAGTTAACTTTGCTTTAAATAAGAGTGATGCATGCTTTGCACGACGTTGTCCAATTAAGGTTATTTATTACCCAGTTAAAGGCGAGGTAGTTGCTTGATTATTTGTATAGTTTACTTCATTAGGGTTGAAACATAACTTGCATGCGATTGCAAGGCGTAGTGAACTCAAGGTGATTTTAGGGTTACCTACACCTTGATGTATATAAATAAGAGCTTTTGCTCATTTGTAAATAACTTTTTGCTTGAGGAGAAATATATGCTGCGCCTACCTTGCCCTCAATATTACTCTTTGGTATTTGTTCATGTGTCTTCGCTATTACGATTAATTGTTATGCCACATAGGGTTTCAAGAGATTGTAATGGTGGATTCTTTCCATAGTTTAGATAAATTTGTCTTGTGAATCTTTTATTGTTATGATCAAACGTTATGCCACACAGGGTTTCGTAAGATTGTCATGATAAAACCGTTTTGTGAAGTATTTACTATGCTGATCGAGTGTTATGCCACACAGGGTTTCATAAAGTTTTCATGGTGAATCTTCTCTTAGATTAGGAAAATCTGTTTTGTGAATCTTTTGTCATTACGATCAAGTGTTATGCCACATAGGGTTTCATAAGATTATGATGATAAATCTGTTTGTGAAGTTTTTACTATTATAATCAAGTGTTATGCCACATAGGGTTCATAAGATGTCATGTGGTCGTAAATCTGTTTTTGTGCCCAATAAAATTTTGGTTTTAGATTGAGATGATAGTTGTGCCACCTTGCCTTCTAGGTAGAGAATCTAAATACGTTTAGCCGTCAGGTTAGTCAATCCTGCTCCATTTCCTCATGCTGAACAGCGAAGCTGGATGATGAATTTAAAGAAGTAGTTAAACGGTTGTAGTTAATGATCTGCGAAACCAGAAAATCCTTAGCTGCAACGTTCTTGGTTTTCTTAACCTTGTGCCTCTTCCAGCTGAGAACAAAAAGATAGGACTTAGATTGCTTTTCTTTTCCACGCATTCCAGCACTATGAGGGAGCTTCCCCTCCTAATTTGAAGAGCACTCATTACGCAGTGTGCATAGCTGTCCGTACAAACCTGCACTCCGGAGGTGTTAGTTTTTACGCCAACAGAACTCGAACTCTTCTTGGAGGTATTGGTTACATGGCACCGGACTATAGTCTTGATGGGGATAGTGGGTTCATGAGTTGTTTGGGCTTTGTGGAACAGGCGACACCTAGTACCGACTACCATCCCGCAGGGAGACGGATAAGGCGACTGAAGATCTCGTCAATAGGTGGGTGGAAGGATATGCAGCGTAATTATATATAATTTGGACAGAGAGAGCTTGGGTGAGGTGGATATACCTCTGTGAGTATTGTTATAACACTACTCACCATATGACTATATAGATGACACCCTTTATGGCATTATACGGGTATGAGGCGCCCAACCTTTTGGATTTGGTGTTGAGTGACAGCAGAGTGCCTAGTGCAGGTGATATGTTGCAGGATCAACAAGATATTATATGAGGTCTCTCCGGAGATAACATTCAGGCTTTAGGTATCGGCGAAAACCAATATGTTGTCGAGAGAAAAGGGTTGGCGTTCGCTGCGATTATTGTAACATGGGTATCTCATGTTACAACCTTACCGTCGATCCACTCTATATGGAAGTGAGAGGATTGAAACCTCGTTATTATGGTTCATTTGAGTCATCGGGAGCCGAGTGGGCGGTACATATGAATGGATTTACAGCGTGAATAGCGAGGTTCCATAATCGCGTTTCCGTTTCGCTGAGAAAATTCGACATGTGATTCCCTCTGCAGTACTGCCACACCCTGATGACGAGGGGAAATTGATACTAGTGCCTGAGGCCATCCTCGATGTTAGAGAGAGACACCTTCGGAGGTGGGTTATCAGAGAGTTTTTGATAAAATGGAGAGACTTGCCGGTTGAGGATGCTACATGGGAGTCAGACGAGATTTTACAGCATCCGGAGCTGAGATTGCTTGAGGACAAGCAATTAATTTCAGGGAGGGCAGACTGTAATGTCCCCTCCCTAGGCAGTTCAAATGTTTGAGGGGTTAGGCTATCATTCAGACCCTCGTAGGCTGACAAATGTGTCTAGAGGGTTGCTTTTGGCAGTTGTCTTGCGTTTTGGGACATTACTCCATCAATTGATTCAGGTGTGGGCCTTGGCAGAGACTGATAGAGCGATATTCAGGCACTTGCTATTTATAGTAAGTCAGGCAGACATGGGTTACTATTTCTAGCAGGGTACTTGGCTCAGTTGGTCATCTCAGTTTTGGCCCAGTTTGACAGCTTGATGAGCAAATGAGGAATAATGGAGCATTTAATAATAATTAAATGATTATTATTATGACTTTATATTATAAAGTCACTTTAAGTGAAATATTAAAATTATTAATTATTTAAATGGCTTATTATAAAGTATTTTAATGACTTTATAATAAAAGAGGCGAAATGATTATTAAATGAGTATTTATTACTCATTAAAGGGGACGCCATTTATTGATTAATGTGCCTAACTTCAAAAAGGGTGAATTTTATATTATTAAATGCATTTAAACTGCTTTTTTGAGGGGGGTCGAACTTTTGAGAGAGGTATTTATTTCTCAAAGACAAAATAGAACTCATTATTGATTGATCATTCAAATTTTGTCTTTATTTCTCTCTGAGAACATTGGAGTTTGTGAAAGAAGGGCTTCTGCAAATTTTCTTCATCATTGGATTTTGGAGAATGTTCCCTCTTTAGAATCAGGCATACTGAGGCTGTGAAAGATCAACTGGATATTGTTAGTTGAGTGGCTTCATTCAAGAGTCATTACAGAGCTTATTGGTGAGATTCAGATTGGGGTTTGGACCAATTTTCTTCCAGAAGGAAATCTCTTTCAACGGCCATTCATTATCCTTCATCTGGCATGCATTTCAAGGTAGTACGAAATTATTAATTGCTGGTTATTGGGCCGTACTTCTCAGCAGCAGGTCCGTACCTTCATCTTTAGGCAAACGCCTTTCCTTTTTGATCAATCTTTCTTCCAAAGGTGGCGCCTAGGGTTTCTGAAGCTTTTGCACTGATTTTGAGGTGGGAGATTGCATTATTTCATTTGGCCGTACCATCTCGGGCCTCTTTTCAGGCGACTGCAAGCTTATCTAGGTTCATCAATAAATAGCTTGCCTTTTTATTTGCATGTTTGAATTTCGCAGTTGTAATCATTTTGAAAGAGCAATAAATCATCTGTCTTCAGATTATAAGCTGTATTCTTTCATATCTAGTCTTCTGGCATTTTATTGATATTTTTCAAGCATTTATTTCCAAAATCGCACCATTTCCTCTTATTGCAAAAAAATTACAAAAAAACTCAAAAACACAATAAAACAAACAAAAAATTGCATTATGTCAGAAGTTGGGGTTGAGAGACACCTGGTCTCTTACAAATGCACAAAAAATTAATTCAAAAATTAGATACACAACACAGCAGATACCCTGGGAAAACCCTCCTCTTGAGGGAGAAAAAAACCAAGCAACAATATATTACTTATATATTGAATCACCAAAACAATGATGTCCTTACAAGAGGCCGATATGAAGGCCTAAATACAAGCACCAAAGTATGATGCAACACAAAAATACAAAGAAGTAATTCGCTGATGAAATCTTAGCCTGCAATTATGCTGAACTGATCTTGTATAAATTCGATCTGCCTTGAAGATGAATTCTTACCAAGAATGGATGAAGTGAATTGTATGCACAAGTGAATTGAATCGATGTCAAATGGAATGTAATGTAGGTGTATATATACAAAGTGGAGGGAGATACGTGACTCTTCAAGAACAAAATGTCGGCCTCATCCAAGAGGCATGTCGTTTACAAGCAAGAAGTCGGCCTCCATAAATAATCATGCCTCTAAGGAAATCGAGCCAATTATATTAAATGAATAATAATCATCTTTTATCAAGTGACGTCTCTTTTCATTAAATTGTTTCCATCAATTAAATAGCTGTAAGGCTATGATTTAATTGATTTCGATCTGGGCTGGAATAAAGCGACCGACGCTGTATACATCAACATTTCTTGAGGCATCTTCATGTTTGAAAGCATTCCCTTGAGCCATACTGCCTCACATGCTGCTTTTACTGTTCCTCAATACTCTTCTTTTGTCAAGGAAAGAGCTATTGTGTGTTGTTTCTTGTTGGTCCATTCAACTATGCTCATGCCAAGGCTGAAAACATATCCAAGAGTGAATTTTATATCATAAATTGAACCTGCCCAATTTGAATCTATGAACCCAGCTAGCCTAGGATCTTTGCTTCTGCTATACAAAATGCCAAAGTCAAGTTTCCCTTTCACATATTTCAACACCCTCTTTGCTGCAACTTTATGTTTTGCTTTTGAGGCTTTCATGAATCTGGAGATGAAACTCACAACAAAACTCAAAATAGGTCTAGTGGCTGTAAGATATATAAGGCTGCCCACTAGTTGCTTGAATGTTGATTCATTTATTAGTTATTACCTTTGAGTTTGTTTTGGTTGAAAGCTTCAACCCTTTTTGCATAGGTGTAGATGAGATTTTTCAATTAATCATTCTGAACTTGTGAAGCAAACTCTTGGTATATTTGGATTGAGAAATAAAAATACCACCACCTGTTTGCCAAACTTCTACACCTAGGTAGTAATGTAGGAGGCCTCGATCAATAATGTGAAAAGCTGTACTTAAATTACATTTGATTTGTTCAATCAAAATCAAATGTGCCTCATTACTTGTAATAATGATATCATCTACATTAATGACCAGTAGAATGATCTCATTGCCTACACTTTTGATGTATATATTTGGATTGAGAGGGCTTTTTTGGAATCCTTGTTCAACCAAATACTTGTCAATTTTGATGTACCATGCCTGGGATGCCTGCTTCAGGCCGTATGGACCTTTCTTTAGTTTGCATACTTGATGGTCCTTTTCTGCAACCTGAAAACCTTGAGGTTGAGACGTGTACACTTCTTCCTCTAAGTCGTCATCGAGGAAGGCACGTTTTACGTCCATTTGGTGGACTTTCTAGGCAAATTGAGTTTCCAAGGCTAGAACTAAATAGATGGTGCTCATCTTTGTTGTAGGAGCAAAGGTCTCCTCATAGTCAATGCCTTCTCTTTGTGAGGACCCTTTGGACCAACTTGGCTTGTACTTTCGAAGTGTACCATCAACTTTTTATACCCATTTGTAGCCAATGGGTTTCTTCCTTGGTGGAAATCTGAAAGATCCCAAGTCTTTTGTTTCAAAAGACTTATGTTCGGTTTCCATGGCCTTTTCCCATTTAGGTTTCCCTTTTGCCTCCTCAAATTCTTGGGGCTCATAAACTCCTTGAAGATTGGCCATAAGAGAAAAGTTATTTGTGTTTTTGCTCTTGCCTCTTGATGATTATCCTTCGATCATTTCATCACCTCGAACATCTCGAATGCCAAACTAGTGTTGTCATGATGACTTGGACTTCTTGTTTCTATGTCATCTGGATGCTAATCCAGGTTATCATTAAGAAATTTCGGAAATTTTGGTATTATTATTTGCCAGGGAGACCCCTCATGCTTAGAATCCTCCCCCCTTCAGGTGAAGCTTCATGAAGCTGAATACTTGAATCCTTAGCCACAATAGGCCATTCTTCGATAATTTTGAACTTTGGAGAGAGTTGAAAGGGCCCATTTTCCTCATCAATTACAACATCTCTACTGAAAGCCGAGCGGTCAATGTCCACATCAATCAGTTATAGGGCTTTTTTTTTTTCACCATGCCGGTGCAGGACTTTCGCCGTTCTCTTTGCTGCATCTAGAGATTGAACGCCATGTTGGAGAGGTTGGATGAGTTCGGGACATCTATGAATAAGCCTTCCCCTGGATGCCACTACGCGTACCGGTTTCGGCTGGAACCGATCCATTAGGTGCCAAAGTACCAGGGCAGGGCGCTCATTCTCTATGGAGCCGCTCTTTATGCGGTACGGGTTTTCCTCTCAACTTCGTCATGCCGCCGGAAACGTGGCGTATGCGATTTTTGATTGCTTTGCAAAATTTGTGGGATTTTATAGAGAATGAATTAAGCTGACGTGGATCCGGTTGCGCGATACGTCGCTCGCAATGGTTTGGGAGAACGTTTGGGAATTTGTTAGCTGTTTGGTGCTGAAACCACTTTCTCGCGGGAATGTCTCCAGTAAAGAATCGCCAGCGGCGTTGAACACGGGCATGGTACGGGGCTATAAGATACCAGTATTGGTTTGAAGACCGGTTCAAACGCTGCGGATCTCCGCCCGCCAATATCTGTTGTTGAATGTCAAGTAAACCCTCTACCAAATTCTCTTGATCCAACTGAGAGAGGTAGGATAAGTCAAGGTGTCCATATTGTTGATGCCATAGTGTACTGATATCAGATGCACTCTTGGCTACCAATGCACACTCTTGAACATGTCTAGTATCAACAAGCCAATACAAACTGTGATCTTTGATACCAACATCGAT
Organism: Sequoia sempervirens; assembly: GCA_007258455.2. Classification (NCBI taxonomy): domain Eukaryota; kingdom Viridiplantae; phylum Streptophyta; class Pinopsida; order Cupressales; family Cupressaceae; genus Sequoia; species Sequoia sempervirens. Next base: position 14,440 of record VDFB02068933.1, read on the forward strand.
GGTTTTGTTGGACTCCTTGTCAACTATATAACATTTGTGTTTGCTAAATATGACATTCAAATTGGGACAATGGCACATAATCTGACTCACAAAGAGTAAATTGAGCTCCATTCTTGGCATATAGTACATATTAAGAAACATGAGATTAGATATCTGTACATTTTCTCTGCTAACAATTATTTACTCTTCACCACCATTGAAGATCATTGAATTGAGCAAGCCATGTACTCTATGAACCAATCTTTCCTGTGGGTGAAATGTCGAGATGCTCCAGAATCTATGTACCACACAAATGACTTTGGCCAATTTTCTGGTCGTTTGGCCATGAAAGCATAGAAGTCTGACTCCTCAGAATGCTCTGCAACAAGAGCCTTTGATGGAGACCCTCTTGGTTTGGATTTCTTTTCAGCCAACCTCTTTCTGCAGTGCTTCTTCATATGACCAAGTTTACTATTGTACCCAAAACCAAAATTTTTGCTTCACTAAGGCATTTTGCTTAATTGAGTTTTAATCTTGTTAAAGTGATGTCAGAAGGTCGTTTTTGGGTTTTTTTTAGTGTCATGTCAGTTTGTTACTGAAGAAATTTAAGAAAAGTAAAAATCTGAAGGAAAATCATCAAAATTTTCAATCTCTGGAGAAGGAAGCACATTTTCAAATGGGCGCCCTATCTTTTAGGGGCTCAGATCCTATTTTTAGGGTTTGTCACCTCTAGCAGACTTTTGTCCGGCATCATGTCAGCTTCGCAATGGGCTGTCAAGCTTGTCAAACGGACTTGTTTCGTGCAAGTTACGGAAGATATAGCGCAAAACAAGAGGAGAGCTAGAATTGGCTAACACTGGAAAAAAGAGCAGCTTTTGAGAAAGGCGCCCATCTTTTTGAGCTGTCAAATGTAGGTTTTTGACTAAATGCCACCCAAGATGTTTGTCTCACATTTGTTCAGGCTTCGCGACGCATCTGTCAGTGGGTGAATCTGAGTTGCAGAAGTGCCTAAGCCAGAGGTCAAACATGGGGTCAAATCTTGGTCAAAATATCAAAGGAAAAAAGCAAAAGAGCACATTTTTAGAAAGGCGCCTGAGCTTTTCAAGCCTTTAATGCCTTCTTTTTGATGTTCTCAGATATTCAGCTTCTCCGTGTTACATTCAGCTCTCCGTTGCTTGTCTCCGTCAGATCAGGAGATGACCTGTCAGCTTGCAATCGGATTTTTAGTGTTATTTTGGTTAGTTCCAGAAATGGCTAAGTCTGGAGAAAAAAGAGCACCTTTTGAAAAAGGCGCCCTTCTTTTTCACCTCTCAGATGATGTTTTCTTGGGAAATGTTCCTTTGCAGTTGTTTTGCTGAATGGTTTCAGCTTCACGTTGCACCAATTCGCCAGTTCTGAAAGTTTTTTGAATGCGAGATACGAGGGAATCTTGTTTACCTTCGTAAGGTGAAAATGTTGAGAAAATGGCTATCTCTGGGATGAAAAGAGCACCTTTTGAAAAGGGCGCCCTTGTTTTTCAAACCTCAGATGTTGGAATTTGAATAAATGTTGTCTTGGAATTGTTGTGTGGAATGAAGTTAGCTCCGCAGTGATCCAGTTATCCAGTCCTGGAACTTTATCAGTCAGAAGTTATGGAGGATTCATTTTTCCCTTCGTATGAGATGAAGATGGAGAAAATTGGTTAAGTCTAAGAAAAAGAGCAGCGTTTTGAAAGGGCGCTTGGATTTTTGAGCCTTCAGCTCTTAGTTTTTTGGTATGCAGTCTTAGGGAGTGTTTTGATCAGTTTTTGTTCTATTCTACAATGCACTCGTCAGCCAGTCAATCGGGCTTGTCAGTCATTTGGAATTAGTGCTCGAACAGAGGCTCCGGCGAAGGTTACAATCCAAATTTTCATCAAAATTGGCTAAGTCTGGAAAAACGCCTTAAGGGTCAAAGTTGACTTTTCAAAACAAGTTTGACTGGTGCGGCCTAATTAGGGTTTCTGACTTCAGTTCAACTGAACGATTTCTGGGTTGCATGCAGAAGATACTGAAGTTCATTTTGAGTTGCTATTTTTAGAAGTTCAGTTCATCTGCAGTGTGCATGCATTTGCATGTTCAGTTAACTGAAGAGGATGTTGAGTTCTAATTTGCATGTGAAGTTAACTGTTTTGCATGTGCACTTAACTGACTTGCATGCACAAGTTTAACTGATTTGCATGGGCAGTTCAACTAAAGTTAAAAGTGGCGCTCCATTAAAGCATCATTTTCATGCATTTTAAGTTTCAGTTCACAGCCAATCACATTCTAGGCACTCATTTTGAAGGCTTAGTTAAAGCATGCGCCCTAATTTGAGGCTCAGTTAACTGCCAAATAAAGAGGTGCGCTTTGAGTTTGAGAAGATGGACGAATTTTAAATGAATTTTATTTATTTAAAGACAAAAGTCGTCCTTATTTCTTCATTCTTAAGCAAGTCGTGCTTTCTCAAAGAGCTTCATTAATGGCAATTTCTTCATGCATTTGAGGATTCAAGGTGCTACAGGTGTCAGATTTTAGTATTTTTCGTAGCGTTGGATTCAGATTGCTGAGGAGAAGGCAATTCCAGATTTTATTTTCAGTTTGCATGCAGGTTACATCAAAATCCAAGATTGAGGAAAGCAAATTCTACAAAGGAAGAACAAATAAAACCTTCTATCTTCTATCTTATTTCTTCTATTTCTCATCTTAGATTTCTTCGCATGTCAAAGAAATTCAACATATATTCAGAATCTGACCATCTGGGTTCGCATATTTCAGCATCAGCAGCAAAACCCATGTCTTAGATTTTTTTGAGAAAATTGCCCTGCAGCCTTCATTCTGAAGCTTTGTGCTTTTTTCCGAAGATTTTTTGCATGTGGGATAAAATCACATCTTTTTGAAAATTGCATTATCTGGGTTTGTTCAGAATTCCGTTGTGCACAAAACCCATGTTTCTGATTTTCTCAAGAAAAATTGCCCCAGAAAGCTCTAAAAATCCCTGCAATTCTCGACTAAAGAATCTTTGCATGTCAAGCTAAATGGCGTTTTTTCACAATTCTGACGTTGTGGGTTGTCTTAGAATCATTTTCTGGACAAAACCCACGTCTCAGAATTTTTGGTGAAAATTATCCTCCGCCAGGGTATTGTTAGCCTCGCTAGGACCTGTTTAGCTTTTCGGAGAAAGTTGTCAGAACATAGCCGTGTTCACAGTCAACGGGCAAGTTTTTCAGAAGGCAGTTCAACTAGACTGAATTCAAGACCAAATCGGTCTTAATTTATGTTTTCATCAAAGCAGCTGAAGATCAAGTGCATCCGAGGGTTGATTCAAACAACTTGACAGGCGTAGACGTGGGGTGGACCATTGGAATTCTGCATGTGTAGCGAGTTCGTGTGTATTTCTCGCAACTAGAGTGTTCGCGGTCAGGCTTTGTGGTTTCATCATGCAACACTTTTACGTTGAGAAGAATCAAGAAAAGCATCAGAAGCATTAAGCTGCAGAAGGAACAGAGATCACTCCATTTACGGAGCCGCCAAAGTCACTCAAATCCCGTACCATTATCTTCGTGAAGATGGTACCTACGCTGATCTCAAGGCTGTGCAAACTAAGTTCCAGAAGCATGCTCGTGATATCTTGATGGAGATTCTAGATCACATTTCAATAATTTCAGCTAATTTCAAGAAAGTGGCTGAAGATATCAAAGAATGCATGCAGGAAAGTGATAGAGAACTGAAGAAACAAATTATTGCTTTGGACAGTATCAAAGTGCCAGAGGACAGAGAGATTGACGAGTTCTTGGTCGAAGTGTTAGACCAAGATGACGAGGAGTGATCTACTAGTTGGAACCTGCAGTTAATTTTGAGGATAGAGTCATAAGTAGTAGTTAACTCGACTTTCAGTCTTGAGTTCACTTGCTGATTTCATTCATGCTTATCTCTTCCTTTGGATTATCTTCACAGGAGTTAGGGTTAGGGTTTCCAGTTAACTGAGGGTAGTGTCCAGTTAACTTTGCTTTAAATAAAGACGTGCATGCTTGCACATTGTCCATTTAGGTTAGATGTACCGGTTAACTGATGGTAGCTTTCCAGTTAACTGTATAGTTTACTTTATTAGGGTTTAAGAATAAATCTTGCATGCATTGCAAGACTGTAGTTGACTCAAGGTAATTTTAGGGTTCCCTACACCTTTCGATGTCTATAAATAAGAGCTTTTGCTCATTTGTAATTAACTTTTGCACGAGAGGGGAATATATGCTGTGCCTACCTTGCCTTCAATATTGCTCATTCTGTATCTGTTCATGCGCTTTTGCTGTTATAATGAATTGTTATATGCCATTACAGGGCTCTATGAAATTGCATGGTAATTTTCCTTAGTTAGGATCAAACTGCTTTTGTGTTCAATTAAACTTGTTCAAATTGACATGATAGTTGTGCCACCTTGCCTTCAAGTAGAGAATCTGAGCTTGGTTATCGTGTGTTGTTGTGAACAATAAACTTGTTCGGATTGAGCTGATAGATGTGCCACCTTGCCTTCAAGTTGAGAATCCGTATTCAGTTTATCGTGTGATGTTATCAATAAACGTGTTTAAATTGAGCTGATAGATGTGCCACCTTGCCTTCAAGTTGAGAATCTATACTCGTTTATCGTCTGATAGTCAAACCTTGCTCCATTTCCTCATGCTCTATTTTTCTTGAGGAAACTGGATAGATTTTAATTAATTGGCATAGTTGTAGTTAGTAGTCTACAAAACCAGAAAATACTCAGTTGCAACGTATATAGTTTTCGAGAAAGCCTTGTACCTCTACAGCTGAAACAAAAAGACAGGATTTAGTTTAGTTTATTTTCCTTTGCAAGTACTTTTGTCAAGCACAACGAGGGAGCTTCCCCTCCTAGTTTGAAGAGCACTCATTGCGTAGTGTGCATAGCTGTCTGTACCAACTCTTACTCCAGAGGTGTGAGTTGTTACGCCAACATTTACCACAATAGTGATGTGATATCTTTCAGATTCTTCAAAGTATCTTGATTATTCCCTTGACTTTTCTTCTATGGCCATTTTTCTTTTCCTTTGCCCTTGGCTGCAAATGTCTGTTCCACACTTTGTGTATCACTGCTGGTGCCAAACTATTCCTTCCATCTATTGCACAACTCTTTGAACTTTGGTCAACATTGGTAGATGTGATATTGTCTCGATAGAATGTTCGTAGGCTCGTGGTAAGCTTTTCAATGTAATAACCACCATATCTTCTTCATCCATCTTTTGACCTATGGCAGAAAATTGATCTTTGATGTCTATGATTTTGAGCAAGTGCTCTTGCAAGCATGTTGTCTCATTCATCATAATCGAAAAAAGCATATTTTTTAGGAAGAAGGCCCTGCTTTAATTTGATGTCTTATGCAGATCTTGAGGGTGCTTCCAAAATTTTGTAGAGGTTTTTCTGTTTGTACTTCAAGAAGCATCTCATTAGTCACTCATAGCTTTATCAACATGACGGATTCTCTATCTTGCTCATCCTTTTTGTCCTTGTCTTCACCTATAACCACTAGCCGAGTGTCAATACCAAGGACGATCTTATCGAGGCATTTGTACTCGATGATTATGAGCATGCACTGCTTCCATGTGTTGTAGTTCTTGTGAAAAAAATGCTAGGTGCCTTCCAACATGATGTTGGGTAATGAAGCCATCCCTACTGCAATGTAATTACGGAAAAATAAACCCTTGTTGAAGGAATAAAATCCCTTGTTTAGAAACTGAAATTTTAGCACAACTAGCATCAATAAATAGGCCTACAACAAACCCCACAATTTTATAAAAATTGGCAAAATCTTGAATCGAAACCCTAGGTATGGGTCAAAAACGATTCAAAAAGATACTTTATTTTTTGAGGAAAACCCCAGGTGGCATTGCAATACCCATGATTTGGTTTGAAATTCACAATTTTTGTTAAAGAATCGACAAAAAATCTTCTGAAAACCCTTCATGTTTTTTTCCTTGGCCATCACAGGTTTCAAAAAACAAAATGTTGTTGCAACTTTCATTGAATTTGATGTGATTTTTGCAGAGATAGTGCACAATTCTTGTAGAGAAATAGTGCAATTTATACATGATTTGTAGAGAAAATGTGGTGCTATTTTTAGCAAAATATGAACGTAATTTAAAAATAAAATTTGTGATTTTTAGAAAAATGCTGCACGAATTTGACACCAAACCCTTGTGCAATTTTCAGCAAAAGAAAACCGCATTTTTTTACATACACAAAATATTCCTTGATTGAATTCATATGATTTCATACTATTTTGCATGGTGCTCCTTTGGCACATTCTACATCACAAGTGTGCAAGTTGTCATTGCCAGCAGCAATTTGTAGATCTCCATGCGTTCATTGATCCCAAGAAACTCGACTTGATCATTGATACTATATTATGAAAAATATAACACATAATGATTACCAAGATATTTGATATTTACTAAGGAGCAAAAGCATCCTTAAATAAGAGTTACAAACACTTTATTTGGAAAGGATAAGAGTGACAACTAATAATGCAAAAGGATAGGAACTTAACTAAAAGAATATAGAATATTCCTAAAGTCTATCCTAGAGGCTAATTGACCATTATATACTAAATATCACAATAATACTTTAAGAATACCCCCCTTATTACATCAATTTGAGCAAAGGATGCAACACTGCATGGATCGAATACAACAATCCATTTGGAAATCTAATGAAGCGCCTCTACCAAATCTCCTTGCTCATCCAAGATAGACCAAACAAATTGCATCAGTGGATGTCTTGATTGTCAAACTCTACAAATCTTCTATACTACAAGAGAGAACTAATCCCAACCTCCTTGCACAATGAGAGTACAACTCTCCCCCGAGAGTCCACCCTCCTTTGAGCGTGTCAAAATCCTTCCTCAAATAACTATGTAATGAGATAATGATTTTCCTCCAAGAGTCCACTTTCCTTTGTAAGTGTCAATATCCCTCCTCCAATGTTGTGGGAACTAAATCGCTCCTTTTGTGTACAATAGGAACAAAACCAATGTAGATACACTAACCCCACCCTATTTTAGAGGTTACCCTATTCACAAAATGAGAAAGTGCATATATGCTAACACCACCCTATTTTGGAGGTTACATTATCCACATATATTGCCAAGAGTTGCCAAGCCCCCCCTTCCTTCATGAAGGGACACAAATGTGGTGGTGCTTGTCAAGCAATCTACCATTTCAGAGCAAGAAGTTAAATCGAGATGTGGAAATTTTGCAACCTCCTTTGTCCATCAGCATCCTCTATGATCCTCTTAGTTCTTACTCACTAGATGTAGCCTTTAAATTTTCCAAAAGCCCAATCAGCATAAACAAGACTTTCAAGCATATTTGTAAAGCCCATGAAATAATAGGATGTTGGATTCAACTGAAAATGCATATTTTACAATGTGATTTTCAAAAATCTTCTCAATTAAAAGATATGAGTTTTCAACTTCAAACTTTCTCAAAATATCATTAATGAATTTCTAATTCGTTCATAGCCGGTAATCTCAAAATAAGGTAACCTAATCACTCAAAAACTACAAATATTGTCACATACTTTGATTGCATAGGAAATGAATAACTTTTAATTCTAGTTCATAGAGCAAAAACTGTTGTGATGAAAAAGACAATGTAGGCTTTGAACCAACAACCTCTTTTAGACCCCAATAACTTATAAACCCACAAATTGCTGATTAATCTAAGGTAATGCTTGAGATTAAGGCAACAAAACTTCTATATAGAGTTCGTTTTACAATAAAAAGAAATTAAAAACAACTTTTTCTTTTTCAAAAAAATTTCCTACTCACAAATTTCTAGCCACCCTTTGTATTGATTTCACAGAACATTACACCCCATTCATTTCAGTCATAGAGCAATTCCTTTCATTCTCATCTGCAAAGTTAACAAATCCATAACCCTTTGAATGCTTTCTAGTAGGTTTAATCACCCTTTCAGCAGTAAACTAAACATCAAACTAATATTCTCATGCCATATTTCAAGTTTTCAGTGTCATTCAACATTCAAGAATTTCAAATATAGTTTCCAGTGCCTTGATAAACTTTGGTAACACCTTCTATGGACAAAATGCAATGCCCAGCAATGTTTATGTTGAAACTTCTCTGAAAATTGCAATGTCAACTGCAGATTCAATGCCTTGAGTGATAAGTTAAATAGCAATTTGCAATGCCATTATCAACAGTTAAAAATTGCAGTGCCTTTTTGAGCAATTGCAATGACCTTGTCACCAGGTTGAAAAGAAATTAAAAAAAAATTCAATATTTTTTCCAACATGCACATATGTGACAATATGAAAATAGATGCTTTTGGCATACAAGTGCAAGAAATGACTTTCAAATTACTTCCACTTCAGTAACCAACTGACTAAATTTGTTTGAATTTCTTCTGAAACCCCAAATCACTATCATCAGCAACTCTTCCTCTAAAGTCCTTAAACATTCAAACTGGCTTAATCACTGTAAATGAATTTCTGCAGTTCATTTGTGCCAAACTCAACACCCCATTCCTTCAAATTCCATTGTCTCTCGGCAACTTAGTACATACATCAAAATAACAATAATTACCTTAAACAGAATGTATTCTGCATTTTAGCATCTCATTGATCCATACCAAACGAACGATGGAAAACAAAGAATACCTTACAGGTAGAGATAATAAAATGGTATATGATATTATGCTTTTTCAGTGATTAATTTTTCTTTCATTACAATATTGCTTTTATAAAGCCTTTGACTACCCAAACCACCGGACAAGTAACATACTCAACATTATAACTTTGCGAACTATGTTTACTTATTTAACAAACATTTATTTACTAATTTATCAACTAAACTAATTATAGATTAAACTAATTCCAACAATAAATTCAGAAAAATGCTTATACAAATCCACTCTTATGATTGCTGTTGTTTTGCTTTTGGATTACTAAAAATCTTTTGTAAAGTACTGCTGAAAACTGTAATGTCCCCATTTTTTGATGTCCTTTTTTGGATCAGTTCGATGCCTTTTGAGCTACACCTTACCATTTTTAGGTAGCGCTACAGATTAGTAACTGGTCCCCCTGACAGGCAGAGCAAGCAGAGGCTCTCCTCGTCTGAGCTGTAAGCCATGGAGTGCTGTTCGATGAGCTTTACTGTCTTTAGCTAGTACTTTCTCCAGGGGGCTTGGTGTTTTAAGCGGCTTTCTTATTTTTAGGCTTAGCCCTGCTCACTGTCTATATGAGTCTGCCTGTTTTACTTTGATTGCTACATACTACTAAAATAGTAGTCTATCAGGCATGGATCATCAGTGTAATGCTGAAGAGTATCCGACCCATTTATATAAAGTTGGCTGGCGTTTAAATCATTTTAATATTTGATTTAGGTTTCAAAAGGCCCATTATAAAGCAATCTCTCGAGTATTTTATTGTTGAGGGCCAAGGGGACATGAAAGTAGTACCGCGCTTAGTGATGAGTGCTAAAGTCGCTTTAAAAGGCAACAAAATCGCTTTTGAATGAATAAGTCTTGGTGCAAGCTAAAGTTGGAGCCAAAAACTTAAAATAAAATCAAATTAAAGTTACTTTGACATGGATTTGAAGTGGTTTTAGGGTTGCTTCATGCTTGGTACCCCTAATTTGATGTTGAAGCTTTTAAAAGCTCATTGTGAAGCCGCATTTCTCATGGATGGTTTTGATGACTTAGAGAGGTGCTGCTGGTTTGATACCAGAGGACTGAGAAACAGATTCGAGGACGGAATCCCTTGTTGTCTAAGACTAGTTTTGGTAGTGAGAGACCTGCTTAAGCTGGTGATTGGTGATTTCAGTCAGGAATCACATCTGGGCGTGAAAGATGAAGATTTTCCAGTTCTTTTGAGGAGATTTCTACTCGGTTTTGGTGTGGATTGCTTAATTTTCAGATTGGGTGTGATTTAGTGATGATTTTGGGGTGATTTAAATCAATTTCTGGGTATTGATATTCTGGACCTGAACTCACCTTTTTATTCGTATCTCTGAGATGGTTTTGAAAATCAAAATGGGTATTTGCTCAATGGAAGCCCCTTCTCTTGGCGTTTCTTTCAAGCATTAGTAACACTTTTTTTGGTTAAGTTAATGATTTTATAAGGCAGGTCAAGCTACTCAGAAGGGATGGCTTTGCTGGTGAAAATATCTCAGTTACCATTGGTGGCTGAGTCTACTTCTATTCGCCATTTGAGATTGTGTTTTTGGGCTCTTAGTTGTAGGAAAAAACAGGGAATTATTGGTCAGATTTTTGGTGCTGTACGTTGCTCTTGGGAAGCCTTAAAATCATTGTTATGTTACATTTTTCAGGGACGGCCTTGTTGGAGGAAAGCTCAGCCTAAGGTTTGCTGGGTTTAGCTGTTTCAGTTGCCATTGAAGCCTGTTGACAAGGCATCTTGGAGCTGGTAAATGTGGAGGATAAAGGTGGAACACTTGTTGTTGGGCGTGGCCTTTGAGGAGCTTTGGAAGTTGCTGTTTATGCCTCTTGTTCCAGGTCTGATTACATTATTATGTGAGTTTGTAATTGCTTCACAAGGCTGTAATAATTCTGTTATTCATATCAGACCATTGTGAGTTTGAAAGTATACTATTCAAGGCATATCTTCTATTTTTATGTTCTTGCATTATGTTCTCATGTTATGTCAATTAAATATGAAAACACACAAGAAATCCAATGCATAAACTCTCTCAAGCAAACAAATCTACAAGTCAGGAAACTCTGAGTGCAAACAGGGAAAGAGAGAAAAAACGAAAAAAATATTTGGGGGTTGTTTATTACAGTGTTATCAGAGCTAAACCATTCTGCCAGCCAGTGGGTGATAGAAATTCTATGAGCATTAGTGACTGAGAAAGAAGGCACCAAGAAAATCATGGGTGAAAGAAAAAGAAAGGCTTAAAAGCAGCCATTGGTAAGATCGCTTGATGCAAATACCTGGATGCATAAGAGTGCCTAAGAGGTTTCAACATATCAAGGAATAACTTCCACAAATTTGTGCATAGTTGGTACAAAGATTGGATTGTTTGGGGCAAAATAATGACGTGGGACAACGAAGGGCAGCCAATCAGCTGAATGGAGCAATGACGAGAAACCTTATGCCAAATTCTCCACTGAGAATAGAAGCTCTAGTTGAACTCACTTTAGTTGAGCAGCAGGAACAGTTTAAAAAGGATTGGTTAGTTGCAGGGCCTGGTTTCCAGCATGACATATCACTATGGTGTTATATAGAGCTCAGGATGAGTCATACGCCCAATAGGGATGGCTTAGAGGAAGAACGTTAGTGACTTTGTTGGTAAAGATGCGAAACCATCTCTTCGATGGGTCCAATGAGATTTCAGTGAGATAATGGATTCAGAGGGTGGACACATACATCAATCAAAACCCCATGCCTAAAGAGGAATCTATAAAATATGCCCAATAGTCACTATGGTGTTATATAGAGCTCAGGATGAGTCATACGCCCAATAGGAGCAATAGAGGACACCATAGTGACTTACGAAGGGAAGATGGAAAACTTAGCATTCCTTATTTTGATGGGTCCAATGAGATTTCAGTGAGATAATGGGTTCAGAGGGTGGACACATACATCAATCAAAACCCCATGCCTAAAGAGGAATCTATAAAATATGCTACTATGCACCTTGATGGAGTTGCACATAAGTGGTGGCATCATGAGATGATTATAATGAGGTATACTCAGATTACATCATATACGGAGTTCACTAAGAGACTCATAGAGAGGTTTGACAAGAAGGAACCAGATCTTCATTCCAAGGAGCTGGCAAAGTTGAAACCTCACGCGTTGAATGAAGAGCAGGTGGTTGAAGAGTTCACAGCAGAAAAATTAGATGAAGTGGTTGCTTTGAAGCTTGATGAATGTGTGATGGAGCCTCAGGATGACTCTTTGGTCATGCATGCAACTGTTATAGATGAGGTTGTGCATGAAGGATTTGACGAAATAGCTGCCTTGAATACTCCCTTAGAGCTATCCAATGAAGTTGAGATACCTTTATATGATGGGCATGAGGAAAACAAGAGAGATGGTGTTTTTGAATCAGCTAACACTAATGATTCTTTATCCTATGAGGGTAATAGTGACATAGGTGGCTTTAGGTTGGACTTCCAAACCAAGCCTATGGAGAAAGATGATCATGATGATTTCAATGATTATGAGTTGGAGAGTGACTTCTTTAGAAAGGCAACTACTCAAGAGGAGCACAATGAACATTTACTTTCTAAACAAAGTGATTAGCCTTTTTACCCTTGGGATCCGGGTGTGTTGGCACCTAAGTATTACAAGGATCCAAATTTGGATGAATTCCTTTTTGATGGTAATGATGTCCTTACTTCATCCTGAGAGCCATGCAAAGAGGAGGGCATCGATTGTGATGTTTTCAATCGTGGAAAGGAATCAGATTTCACACTGTAGGTAGCTGATTTTGAGCAGGGACCTTGTAGCTTGGTTGACTTGGATTCACAGTCCACTATTGGGAATGACAAGGGAGAGTCTCAGCTGATTCGGGAACCCGCCACTCAGGACGAATACATTGAGCATACTCCTTCAAAAAGAAAATATTAGCTCATAGGACCATGGGATCCAGGTGATTTGGGACCAAAGTATGATGAAGAATCAGTTTGGGAGGAATCTTCTTCTGACCAAGCTGCTGTTCTAACCTTGGAGCATAAAGAATGTAAAGGGGATGCCTTAGAGGAAATTGAATTTGAGAGGCATGAACTCGAAGACAAATCAGAAATGTTTCTGCTTGGGGCTAATTTCGATCAAAGGTCTAGTGACGAAGATGGGGTAAGCATTGAAGAAGAGGCACATGCAATCTGGGACAATGATGGAGACTTTGATAACAGGTATAATAGTTCTGATTTTCGCATGCCACATAACAACAGTTCATTTTTGATTGATCATAATTGGAAAAGACAACTCTTGGTAACCGCTGAAAATGAGGTGAACATTTTATCTAGTCTGGACAGCAAACATATGCATGTGCAAAACTTAATTCAAACTGTGTCTATGGGACAAAGTGAGCTTAATATTTCAATTTCTGATTTACACATATTGAAGAACTCTATGGAAGAAGTTAAAACAACTTACTTACACATGATGCATGATAAAGATTTGGCTACCAAGTTTGCAGATGAAACCTTATCTTTGTAAACGTAGTTAAGGGGAGAGGTTAGTGAGCTTACCATTGAGCATAACTCTACGAAGTTTGCTTTGGAAAGTGTCCAAGAGGCATTTCTTGAAGCAAACGAACAACTCTATGAGACTCAATAGTTTAATGAGGAGGAAGGTAGAGAAAGGGCAAACGAAATCGAACAAGTAATGATGGAGCTTGATCTCATCCAGGAGGAGTAATACCTTGCTCATTGTCTAAGAAAATCAGAAAATGAGAGTTCAGATCAGCAAGAGGATTGGTTTGGATTGGGAGTTGAGGGTAATCTTTAGTTTATTGATAATCCTTTATTTGATCGGGATGCTGATTTGACTCATGACAATCCACTTTACGAGTTGGAAGACAGAGACTCATTCATATTCAGTGATGCGAGTGGATTTGATTACAAGACTTGGGACTCAGGTGCAGTTTCTAGACATGAGGTGTTGTCTCGGGATTGGCGTAGTGGGTCAACTTCTTGCATTAGTACTATTGTGTTGGCATTTCAATTAGCACCTTTGGAGTGCTTATTGGAAACAGACAACTATGCATAGTGCATAATGATTGCTCTTCAAATTATGGAGGGGAAGTTCTCTCTTGTTTGCTGATCTTTGCGTAAGAGTAAAATGGACTAATATTCCTATCTTTTTTACTCAACGGCAGGACACAAGGGTGCATAAATACAATGCGTTGCAGCTAAGATTTTCTCTAGTTTATGCAGATCTTAACTACAACTAGGCTAACTTTTATTCTATCCTATTTCCTCTAGATAAATAGAGCAAGAGAATATAGGAGCGGGAATGGGATGGTTCGATCACTTGGGCCGATCGTCTCTTAGAATGTGTCCGAAGGCTCTGAACTTTTAGATCTACGCTGGAATAAGGTCTTATGCAAGCAAACACTCGTACGGTAAGGTGAATCTTAGGAATGCCAAGGAGGAGGAACCCTTGTCCGAGGTATAGGCTGAGGTGCAGCTTATTGGAAACAACAAATAACGATGAACCGGATAACAGGATTCTCGAGGAGGTGATGACACCTGTCCAAGATGTAAGCTGAAATCTAGATCATTAAACAACATCAAACAATAACCATTAATCACAAAATTCCCAAGGAGATGACAACACCTGTCCAAGGGGCAGATTGAAACAATAGATTATGAGAACAAACGCTGATTGATCTTGAAACTTTGGATCAAATTGCATATGCCTTTTGATTTATTTCTCTAAACTCACTCAACGCTTTACAAAGATTTGGGACAACAAAGGTACGAAATCATACACAATTGCTTCTCAAACCAAACAACTCTCATCCAAGAGTGAACAAATATTGACTTGCTAGCTTGTTGGCACAACGACACAACAATTTTGTGTAGTAAATAAAAGGTACAAAATAATGAGCAAAGACTCTTATTTATAGAAGCTCAAAGGAATAGGCAACTGTAAAATCTCCTCGAGTTAACAACTAGTTCTGGCCAATCTTGAAGATTTATTCCTATGTCTAAAAGTAGGTGACCAAGCAATTAATTGGAAACTACTTTAGTTAACTGAAACTAAACTAAAAGTGAACTCCAATTACAAAAGTGCCTCCAAAATAGAGACCCACAATTAGTGGAGATCTAGAATAGACATCCATAATTAGTGGAAATAGACATGCATGATCAGTGGGACAGTGAGTTAACTTGGAAAGAGGCATCAAGTTAACTCATGTTGCCATAAATGCTATTTTGGAGGGTAGGACGTCCTAGTTGGGTGTTTTACGCCTCTTCATCTCTAGTCAACAACTCCTCTAGCCAGTTGTGGACTTCTTCTGCCTCTGGGCAATCAATGCTTCGTAGGATGATGACATGTCACCTAAGCATCTACTCAACACTTGCAATTTGTTGCTGATATTCAATACTCTTTGCAGTTGCGTCATCCAACTTTGTTGACATGACTGCAATCTTACTCAACTTGCAACTAGTAGGGTCATTGCAAAAACTGTCACATATGAGATTTTGGAACTGTGTTTGCACTTTGGCTAGCTCGATGTATGCACCTCCTTTGTGCTGGTAAAGGCAAGGGATGGATGTTACCAACGTTCTTACGAACTTGATAACATATGCCACAATCTATCGGTACTCAATCAATTCTACAGAGTTGGTGTCATATGCTTTCACCTTGTATGCAAGCTGTTCTTTCCAAGCGAAAAGATGTTGCTTGTTCTCCTTCATAGTAACTGATTGGTACGCCAACTACAAGTCTGAGATAGTGATCTCATCCCCAGGCCTCTTCTCTGCTTCCTTTTACTTTGATTGCTGAATCTCTACGCGAAGTTCATGGGCTCTGCACCTTAACTGGTACAACTTTGCAAGTATACACTGCCCTTTGATGACAAATTCTTCCACTTGACTTCTCAAGTTTTTTCCATACAGGATTAGCTGGTGATGATTTTGCTCTGCGGGGAGGTCTAGCAACTCTCGAGGCAAGGCAAAGATGTTTGGTGTATCGTGCATCAAGCTAGATATATATAATCTCAACTACTGGTTTTCAGCCTTTAAGGCTGCTTTATCTTTTCCGTCCTTAGCCATTCTTTCCTTGACGCTCACTGATGCGACTTTAAGGAGATCTGCCTCCACCTGACGAGTGGTCTTACTGAGGTTGACTTTCAACAAAGTGAAGTCATTAACCTCTACCTCATGTGCATTCCTGTCTTCAGGTGGTGCAACTGTCTTCTATGAGAAATTCATTGTCAGCATTCCTTCCTACGTGGACTTGCTTCTTCAACTTCTTTACTGGCATGTCTTGAGGGACATGGTCAAATTCTGTGAAGTCCAGCTCGTAGGATGGCCTCTCTCTTTCTTCCTAGGAGACCCTCAAGCCAAAATGAATCCTGACTAGCGTCGTTGGAAGGAGGAATGTTAGGCCCTTGAATGCCTGACGAATGAGATTGTGTAGTGATGTCGCGAGGTGGCGAATCCAAGTCAATGGGGACTGGTGATTGTTATGATGGTGGTGAAGTGGGACGCTTTGCTTCCATCTCTGTTATTGCATCAATTGCAGTTGCTTCCATGACTGGCTCAGCTACAATTGTTTCCATCATGGGCTCTATCTCAGCTGTGATTGTCTCAATCACTGGCTCGACTCTGTTTGTGGCTGTCTCCACATGTGCCTCTTGTTGATTTGTGTTAGCAATCTGTATTCTTCCCCTTGTGTGCCCTGACATTCTGGCTCCTTTGGGAGGATTACTCCATTGCTTCTGTCTTGGCTCTCGATGTGGAAGGTAGTGATGAATGAACCAGTGGCGGCTTTGTGTGGGGAATTACTACCTTCCTTGTCTTCTTGCTGTCCAAGTAGAGTTGGCTGTTGCTGACAACTCTACTTGTCCTTTCCTTGGCATACCAATCCACTTTTCCAAGTGGTTGTGAGTCCACCTGATCTACGAAGAATGAAGGAAGAATAACTTCCCCATCATCATTGGATAGGCCTTCCACGTCCTTTGACATGAAGTCAGCAATTTGTGGAAGTCTAAACCAGCAGTAATTGCGTCTTCATACATCAAACTCATCTTCACAGTTGACCCAATAATCTTCCATGGAAGACTCGTGTGAAGAGTGTTGCTTAAGGTGTGCTGCATAAAGGCCTCTAGGATCATATGATCTGTCGATGAGATACTTAAGATTAAGTCTCACCGTCTCCTAGCCCATGGCTTTGGCATCAACTGTTGTCTTACAACTGTAAAGTCCCATCTGGAAAGGAAAGTTTGTGGCCGTCTTGCGTTTGTTACACATATGAGAATGTACCTCAGACAATTGCCCCAAGAATTCCATGAAGACCACCCTATCTAAAGGATAGCAGGGTAACATGGCAAGATGACTGTTGTATCCATATACGCGTATGTAGGTGAAGGTGGGTAACTGGATGAACCAATCCGCCTAGTTCACCATTGCCTCCTTGGCTGCTGATGATATGTGTATATGCATCTCATGGTTGAGGTCTCTTATGGTGTGCATTAGGAAGAGGTCATTTATCCGCTTGAAATGTCTTTCTGCTTGAGTGAACTCAAGTTGTGAGAAATGCTCGTGGACCTTTTGCGCACCCAATGTTCCCACAGTGTTTAATGTCCTGAATTGGCCTTGGAAGGCAATCGGGTATACAAGATATGAGCACATGTGAAACCTGTGAGCCTGTAAGAACCCGGTCATTTGCTTGTGGAGCGTATCACCGATGAGGGCGGGCCAGTCATAATGCTATCTGTTGCTTACAATCTTGGCGATGATGTAGTACATCCATCACTGAAATTTGTTCACCTCCTCTTGACCAATGATGTGGTTGAGTAGAGTGATCATCATTGCATACTCGTCCCGAAACTCTCCATGTCCCATATTCCTGGGCAAATTTTCCTTTTTCCCTTTAAGCCATGTTTTTGCCATTCTCTTCTGGCACTTATCTTTTGACACTTCGAATGCCTTTTCGCATTCTCTCACAGACATGACCATATTTGCCAGACATGGTGGAATGGCAAAGCATTTTTCGACATCTCGAGGCTTAAGGTTGCATATCACTCGCCCATCCACCAATCAAATCTCTCCTGCGGTAGGATTGTAATGCTTAATGCAAGCAATTACAAACTCCACACTCTATGCTATGATGGGGATTGATGCCGCCTCAAGCAACTCGGATTGCTCGATGTTTTGTAATGTGCACTGGTCTATGCCTTCCAACCTTTCAGAGTCAACCTCTGGGTGTACTTGATGCAGATTGGTGTCTATTGTTTTCAGGAAGTCATGGACCAAGACCGTTTTGGTCTTCTAATCGACTTGGGAGAACTGCATCCTAAAAAACTTAAAGATTGACTGTGCACACAATACTGTTCAGGTAACTTTTTTGAAAACCCCTAAAAATAGCTCCTGTTGAGAAGTATTTTTTGGAAAAAATTTAACACTTGGGCATTGTAGGCGCTTCAAAGCTAAACAAACCCAGTTTGTTTGATTTTCAAAGTTGTGATTTTTTCAGGAAAACCCTAAAAATAGAGGCAACAAGGTTACTATTTTTGGAAAAATTCAACAAGTGGGTTTTGTTGAAAAAGTTGTGCTGATCATACCCAGTTGGTGAAATCTGTGATTATCTGTTGTTTTCTCAGACATGGAAGAAGATCTAAGACAAGAAAAGAGGAAAAAGACAAGAAGAAGATTGGAAGTTATCAACTGTCTTTTTGGAAAAATTATGCCTTTTGATGCAACCTCTGATAAATTGTCCCTATGTGCAACTTATCTTCAAAAATATGAAGAACGATGAAAACCCCTCCGTCGGATCTTCAAAAGACGTCTTGGAGAGAAGAATGTTGTTCTTGGCTTCAACCTGCAAAGACAAATGATGAATTATGACGCCTAGGCTTGATATATAGTGATTGATGTTGAATGCATCAAGTTTGGGCGCAAACTCATGATGGAGGAGTCTTTTAACTTGATCTGGAGTTCACAACATTGATTTCCACCACTTTGGGGACGTTTTAGAGATGAAAGGCCTTCAAAATATCCTAACTTTAGTCAACTGGTCTTGCTTTGACTTTAGGTGTCCCTTTGAGGAGTTGAACACTTTTTTCATTATTTTCTATGATGAAATGCCTCTGTTCGATCCTCGATTCCAGTTGCTCAGTTGATCTTGAGGTGTTGTTGACAGATTCATTGCTGAGATGGAACAACTTTGATGAAGTGTGCTTTGGAGTTGCAAAGCTCAAAACCTGAGTTTGATGCCTCCGATTCTTGGGTGCCTTTTCCCAGCAGGGGCGCTTTTAGCTTCAGACTTAGTCAATTTCTTGAGTGTTCTTCAATTCTTCCAGTTTGACCCTCCGTCCTCTGATTTGAGATCATTGCTGACTGATGAGTCTGATGATCATGTTGAAACCTGGGATTGGATAACCAGTTCAGCCCTGGAAAGGATGACTGGCTTTACAAATCCTGAAAGTTGATTTAGGTCCTTCAAAAGCTTGGACGCTCCTGGCTTGCAGGGGCACCTTTGACCTTTTGACTTGTTATTTTCAATTAGCAAACTTTCATGATCGGTCCTAGTTTGATCTCTGTCGTCAAATGTTTGATCTGTTTGTTATCTTCGCAGATGATGTCTTTGTTGAGATTGATCAAAATAGAGGAGGTCATCCTGGAGATCATTGAGCTAACAGACTATAATGTCCCCTTCTCATCAGTGATCAACTCAGTTGCTCATCAGCTTATTCCGGAGACCCGTAGGCTCGTTGAGGTAAAATTAGGGTTTCCTTGCTTGGAGGTTTGAGGCATTTCTGGGTGTTTACTATTTATAGTAAATACTATTTTTGGCAGTGGTCCTGTTGGCAGTGCTTCAGTATGTTTCTATTCTTGTTGGAGCAGTTGGTAATTTTGGTGCAACTTTCAAAATGCAGTATTTGTTGGCATTTTTTAATACAAGGCAATTAATGTTTTATTTCATTGTTGACCCCCTTGGCCTAGAGAGATAACTTTATGTTGTTTTAAAAGAGGGTCTTGAAGGGGTACGCCTTCATGAAGAAGATTATTATTTTTTAATAAAGTTTTATGTTGCTTTGAAGTGGGATGCCATCTTGAGGAATTAAGAATTTTGGAAATTTGAAAAGTTTCTTCTGTGGCTTTTGGCGTGCCTTGAAGGGAAGTTGATGAGTTTTCTCCTTTTCTATAAAAGTGAAGTTCTGCTCCAGCATTTGCATCCATTGTTAATTGCTAAAGTTATGCTGTCAAATGACATTGTGATTATTTCTTCGAGGGATGCTTACCTCCTAGATTCCAATCAATTTCGTGTTTGAAAGACAACACCTAATTGGTTTTATTGCTGCTTCTCATCCAAACTAGCAGATTGAGCTTATTGTTGAAGAATTTTGGAGTTTTTAATCATTTCTGAGTTGCTGGTTCATCTACAACTGAAGTGGATTTTTGTATGCAGCTCTTTGAATAAAATTATTTTTGTTGTGGGTACTTTACCAATCATTCTCCATGTCCAAGGCGACCCCATTGCTGCAATATCAGAATTTAATTTCAAGTTGCTGATTTTCAAGAAGGAAATCGACCCTCAAGAAGGCCGTACCATTCTAAGGGCTTTGGGAATTGTGCAAATAAATTAATGACTGCCTTTTGAAGCTGTTTCTTCATGGTGACTTGGGTGCCTATCCTCCAGAGGTTCCTTGCAATTGGTTTCACTCAATTTGGAGGTAAATTGATCAAGTTATGAGCATTTCATGGTGTTCTTTGTTTGTTGATCAGAATTTCCAGAACTCAGATTTTTATATCAGATTGCATTAGTTTTCTGTTTTTGGCCTTTACTTCATCATTTGAGGGATAAACATTGTAAAGCATTCATTCTTTACATCTTACCATTATTCTCTATCATTGTAATACTTGTAATTTACAGATTCCTTGATTGTAAGGTTGAGATTTAGTAGTACTAATCCAACCATTGTTATTGCTACAATTATTTGTTATAATTTCACATTAAGTACCCCTGGATGGTTTACTGCCAGTGTGGAGAATGAATGTAATCTCTCTTGTACCCACTGTCAAGTGGTGAATTCCCACTCATGAGTGGATGCCCGCCGCAACGGATGAATTAGCTAGTTTGAAAATTCTATGGCTGGTTATCCGCCTAAGTTTTTTTAATTTTGTAATAAGTACTCCACCATATGTTAGCACCTCGCCTTCAAAAGGATCTTGAGTGCACATTCTTGGCGTGGAGTTTATCTTCCATTTCTAGTTGTTTCAGTTTCAGTATTGAGTTATTGATCCTAGGGATCCCCTGACCATATTCCTGCCCCTCTTCCTTAAGTGGTTTTAGGGCGCATTCTTGGTTAGAGTTGCTTTGAAAGAGGTTTGGTTTTGGCACTAACGCTAATCAAATTGGCCAAGTGTTGGTTATTGTGTAAAAACTGTAGCAAAAAAATGGTTAGCATATTTCACAGACTGCATCTGGTTACTCAAAAAGCTGGGCGCCTATTTCTAGGAAGATGCATTTTCCTTGACACTTAGTCATTTTTTATGTCTTTCATCTCGCTTTCACCTTTGGTGTTTTTTGCTTGATCTTCTTTTGCGAACGCCTGGCAAGTCTTGTGAACATGTAGTAGGATTGATTGCAAAGTTGAGAGAGTGCTAAACAGATGCGTTGTAGAAAGTAGTTGTTGAAAACCTCATTAGGTGACTTAAAATGAAGGGCACCCCTGGCCAGTCGGGGCGCTTTTGTCTTGATATGCACTGATTTACCCTCCATTTTGCATGCTCTAATGATCAACAGTTGTTGTCGTTTGATGTGTCTTGCAGGCTAGTGAATAGGTTCGTTGCAAGGTTGAGCTGATGTTGGGGAGATCATCCAAAGACAAGCTTGCTCAAAACTGACATCTAGATCATCTTGTTCTTGGGCGCCCTTGGTCAAAGGGGCGCTTTTTCTCATGTTTGATTGCCAGTTTTGATAGTGCTTGCTTGCAGCATCTCTTGACTTCGCTTACGTTTGTCGGTGATTGTTGAATCAGGTGACCTTGCTTGATGATGTGCTAGAAAGCCAACAAAAACATGAAGGAGATGATTGCCTTGGTGAAAGTTGATGACTATCTTTGACCCTTTGAATTCAAGGGCGCCCTTGGTCAGCAAGGGCGCTTTTAGCTTGCAGTTTCATCATTTCTTTTGGAAAATCTTCATTTCTTTGTCTTTCATGTTTGCCGTGTAGCTTGACTGATTTGAGCCTTGTCATTGACGACGCGAATGCGTGCATCCTAGCAATCACCTTCATCGTGCTGCTTGTATGGGTGTTGGAAAAATGACTAAGGCATTTGACTTCGTAGCCTCTTTCTAGTAGCAAGGCGTGCATTCTCCATACTTAGCTAATTTTCAGCATTTTCCACTTTTGAAAATCCCCTCTATCGCAAAGCATCTTTTTGAGCATTTTCACCATGGATTCTTCGTTGAAGCTTTTGAGGTATAGATTTTACCACCTGGTATTGGCCATTCTGCCATTAATGGCTATGAAGGTCCTAGCTTTCTTCATGAAAAATGTAAATAGACCCACCAGAGTAAAACAAACTTTTTGGTGATTTTGACTTGACCAATGTGATTGTGAAGTCAATTCATCCTATCAAAATCATTTCCAATCAATTCCAGAATGGTCCTATTTTTAGGGGTTTTCCCTAAAAACAAGGGTTTGAAACCCTAATTTTCAAATTTTCAGAAATTTGCAAGCATCTTTCTTGACACAAACTCACAAAAAGCCTATGTTTTGTTTGGCCTAAAACATACTTTGACAACAATTGTACATGATTTAGATCATTTTAAGAAAAATGTCTAATTGAAGCAAAAATTTATTTTGGGTACAACTCGCTACCCATTGTTCGACCAGCTTGCATATGACTTCAGTTTCAAACCCATATGACTTCGGTTTCAAACCCATAGATGAGTTGGATGGTTCCTTCAATTCAGCAGTGGAGTAGTTCATGGTTGAGATTGGATGGCAGAGATGATTTGATTCTAGGAGATGGCTCTGTTGATACCTCCATACACATCTCTCCTCTGTTTTTTGTGGGATTTGAGTTTGATTACTGCTGCCCTTACTTTCTTTCATTGGTTGTGATGACAACTTTTAGTGAGCAAATTGATTTTGAGTTTGGGTAGGCTTTGGGATAGCTGGCTATGAGAGTTCTTCCGCACATTGTTTACCCATTCATTGTTTCCACTCCGGTGAATGACACTCACTGTAGTTACTTCATGGAGATGATACACATTATTTCAGATGATGTCTTAATGATTGCAGTGGTTTGGGGGTGTTGGTGTGATCGAGACCATTCTTTTGACACTTAGAGGTTGAGTGTTGATGTTATTATTTGGGTTGGCGACTGTAGAGGCATTCCTTGGTTGGTTGATTTCAGAGTTATGGCAGAGATTGACCTGCTTCGCATTTTGGGCATCATGTGGTGTCATGCTGGGGTTAATTTCTTATGGTTGAGTAGGGTGATTTTCATGGAGACTAGGATTGTGATTGGTAGTGAGTTTATTGATGCAGTCTTCTCTGAGTTGCCTTGGCAAGATATATTCCATGACATTGACTTCAGTCCTTTTAGAGTTTTCAATATGGGCTTTGATGACTTTTACGCTTTGGAGATCCAGGATAGGAGAGTGTAGTTTGGGCACATTGGTCTGACAGTTATGATCAGTGTGGCGCAACTTCAGCATGGTGTCTCCTTTTTGAGACTCACTTGGAACCTGAGAATCACTTTGAGTGGTAATGCACCTACTGTTTGGGATGAGGGAGTCAGTGTTATTTTTCTAGAGTTTACTCTTGTGGCACATCAGTTTGGTTCTCCCAAGGGGCTTTCTTTGGAGGAGTTGATTAGGCCAATGTGGTATTTGATAACTCTTTTTACAGGAGATTTATAGGAGGCATCATGTGTTGGCACCTCGCGGGACAGGGTTTTGAGCAAATGGTGTTACAGATCTCCTAGATCCAATATTGGCTTTTATTCATGAAATGTGTTTTGGTCTTATAGGGCACACACCAAAATGTGTGAATTAAATCTTTATGTTGTGAAGATTTGATCAGCCTGGTAAGTGGTGCACACCTCATACCAGCATCACAATTTTTGAAAACTCAACACCTATTGGTGTTGCAACTTTAACCTTTTTGAGATTTTTCATCTATTTATGCATTCACCTGATCATGGAATTACAACTTTTGAACCTTGTAGAGTTGTTCCACCTTGTTGAGGAGTGTGCCTATGAACAAGATGCACATTTAGACTTGAATTTTGTTGTCATCTCCTATTGATGTTGCATGCCAATATGTGTAGTTGCAAATTTCTATTTTGAAAAACATGTTATGCTGCTCTATAGCACATGCCTTTATACATGCCTACACCTTAAAATTTAAACCAAAATTCATTCTTCCTTTACACGGCACACACTCCTATATAGGGCTTGCATGATTTTTGGATTTTAATGAAAATTGTTTTCCTTCTTTGTGGCCCATGCTTGCACATGGTCTTGCATTTTTATTTTACATAAAAAATTGTTTCTACCGTCAATGGTGCACCCAACATGCCGACTGCAACTTTTTCATTGTGAAGACGTGTTGTCCTTAACAATGGCATGTGTCAATATATGAACTTCAAATTTAATTAACTTTTGTTTGTCTTCATTCTTGTGCATGCCCTTACATTGAGTGACCTTTTTCACTTTTTGACCTTTATGTTCCTCTTTGGAGGAGTGTGTGTCATTGCATTGGCTGACATTTTGGTTTTTGAATCTTGCTTGCACTCCAGTACATAGGTGCATGCTCTTATGTTGGTCAGCAACTTTTTCAATTTGAATTTTATTCACCTCTTTGGAGTGACACACTCCATTGCATTGGCAAATGCCTTTTCAAATTTTAACTCATGTTTCTCTTTGGTCAAGCATGTGCCATGTTACTGTGATGCACTTCTTTTTACTTCTGGAAAAACTTGTGCTCCTTAATTGAGGTTTGTGCCCTTCCACTAGCTGACATTTTTTCATGCCTCAACAAATTTTTTGCCCTTTCTCCTTTGTCTGAGCTTTGATCTATTCCTTCTCAGATGTGTTGGAAAGCTCCTTTTGTTGATGGTGGAAAGCCACTGTATAGAGACAGCAAAAATGACATTGATGATGAAGTGTGGGTCACAACATAAGAACTTTCAAGATTTTGATTCAAAGGATGACTCATTATGAAAAATTTCATGTGTACAATAATTCCATATATTTCTTGACTGATATTGTTTATAGAGAGACTTCAAATTCTTTAGTTGTAGTATGGGCTTAACAGTGATCATGAGAAGATTGTTTCACCTATGAAAGTAAAAATCAAGGGTATCTGTTCTCTCTAGTTTGGTTAATATCTTGGGTTTTTCTTCATATTGCTAGATTGTTTTAATCAGCAAAAGTGAAGATTATTAATTGAAAACTTCAGGAATCTTATCTTTGTTCTACTCATTTATATGTTGTTTCTGAAGATAATCTCTGAGCCTGTGTGATGACATAAACAAGAAGAATATTTGTCTGTCCTTCCCATCTCAATGACTCATTGTTGTACATTTTATTCAGTGCTTCATATTTCTTCCTTACCTAGATATGAAAAGGACCCAAAAAATAACCGGTTCGAAAATTCAAGGATCTTGAACCTAGAATAATATTTAGAAATAATTTTCATCTCAAAAAGCACACAAACCTATAATAAACTTGGATCTCTACAATTCCACCATACACATAGCATAGTTATCAAATTCAGGAGAAGCATCAAGCTTCCATTTTCTCCTATTCATTGAAAATATTTTTATATGATATTCAATCCCTATCCATTAGTTCGTTTGATCCTTTTGGGATGGCTTTTATCATAAATGTTATATAATTTTATCTTCCTCTTGATAGAAATTGAAATTGTAGTAGGACAGTTCTGTATTCGCTCTGTTCCTTTTTCCACTATTAAGAGATTTATTATGTTGTCACACTTGATTCAATCGTTTGCAGGGCTCTGCTAATGTGGGAAAATCAGCCTTCATAAATGCCTTATTGAGTAAGCAATGAGAATCACTTCTTGTTTCTTTCTTCTGCTTGTCCTTTACTTTTTAAGTAGGAAGTGTGACACAAAACAGGCCAAACTATTTTTCCTTCATTGTTCTCTTTATTTTTTAGTGAACACTGCCTTATTCATAAAAACTTATTGCAGCTTCTGTTAGTGAGATCTAGGTTGCTGTTGTGAATATGCTGCAAATTTAGAGATTTGCAAAATAATGGCATCTTATCTAAAGTGCTTGCGAGTAATGATACAAAGATTCAACACAAAATAACGGGGTGTGCACACCCAAATGGACTATGTCTGAAAATTCTGTATTCACCACAAACACAAGTGGAATCAGACAATAACTTTTGGTTATCAGAATGAACTTTTGATTATTAGAATGAATTAAGAAAATAGTATGGATACAAAAGATAGGGTGTTTCTAATTTTTACCAAGGAAGGGAGTGGAATCTGACACTAATTTAACAACTAATACTAATCCTTATTATTCAAATATTTATTGTTAGACCGTGCAGGAAAAAATGGCCTGGTTACATGATACTAATAAAACTTAGCATTACTACATTAACAATAAGCTGAGGGTCAAAATTTTTCATGAATATGTATGCTAATATAATATGTTGTGTCTAGGTGCATAATTTGGCTTCCCCCTTTGAAATTTGATTCTACCCTATGAGATTTGATTAACCATGACTAAAATCCTTTGACATACTATGTAAACTTATTGCAGCTTTTGTGAGTGAGATCTAGGTTAGCATTTTGTTGCACGCATACAATTTTTTTGTATCGTGTCAAACTAAGTTGTCGAATCCGAATCAGAATCTGGTATATGGTATGCTAGTATGACAAAGTTCCTCTTGCGGTTTGGTATGTCAATGCAAAAACCATATAAAAATCATAAATATATAATAATATTTAAAAAATATAATATAAATAAATAATATTAATATGTTAAAATGTTAAAATGTTAATACATTAATATTATTTTATTTTATGAAGTAACATATAGAACTAAATAGTAAATATACATATAGTTTAATGAAGTAAGTAGCTATAAATGTAAAACTACAATGATTATTTAGACTTAAACCTGACGAAATTAAGCAGGTATAATGCAATCCTAATAACTAAATGGATTTTCCCGTTGACCTTGCAAGGATCTTTAGCACTTGATCTTGTGAGCTAAGAACACAAAAACACACGAAAATCCTTTCCCTATTTGCTCCTGCTGTTTGCTGTTGCTGTGATTCTAGCACATGAAATAGATTTTGGTTTTCCAGTGTTCCTTCTTGTTGCAAGACTTCACACACCAAATGTTTAATAATTTTTGTCATTTAGCTTTTGGGGATGGCTATTTAGGGTTTTGTTTGTCAAAAGGTCATTGTAATTTCTGCCTAATAAAAAGTTTTAAAATTATTAGTTCTTTTGAGTTGGGTAACCTAGCCCAACTCTCGAAGTTATCTCTCGGGGGGAGTTCTGACCTATAGGTATTCTCCTTCTCTTCTTAACGATACCATTTTGTACATAGGTACCTAATATAGCCATGCATTTGCTAGGGCCCATTTATCCATCTTTCTTACCCACCTATGCTATGCTTATAGAGGGGGTGTCGGTGCATTATTTTATTTTTGCATTTAATATAATTATTTTACTGCTTATTATGCATGCAGGATAAGATAATCTTGCTTAGGTAGGTATTTACTTAGGTAGGTTGTACTTGCATCATGTGATTTTAGTTTCCTATTTTGGTGGACATGATGTGCACACATGTGACTACATCTTCTAGTATCCCACAATGGTTGTACATTCACATATCTTGGTGGTGTATCCTATATATATATATATATTCAATTGTAGCTCTTATTTGAGCAATCACTCATCATTGTATATTTGTATCATTTGATAAAATAGTATTGTTTTTTCATTGAAGCTCCTTGATTTGGCGTGGCTATCTCCATAGCCAAATCCTACATGGTATTAGAAAATTCTGTAGAAGCTCTTACAAATTCCACAAACATGCAAAATCATTGAATGAATTTACTTTTCTAACACTAACAGGTCCATATTGAATATACCATGCCATAGAGTTGCCATTGGGCTCATCTAAAAAGTGATGAAGGTTACTGAAAAGCCTTTGATAATTTGACTTGGAATTCACCCTGAGCTGCCTAATGTTATGCATCTTTGGTCAATGTCGAGCTTTGTGGTCACTTGTGTCATGGAAAGAGCAAAACTTTTTCATGTTATTATTAGGAGGTGCCTCCAAAGCAAATTGTTTAGGTGGAGGAGGTAATCTAACTCTGCCATTCTTGTTTTTTCTTTGAAGATGTCCTTGATATTGCTGAAATGGGCCACTTTGTGGAAATTGTCTTTTCATGTTACTCACAACTGTTCACCACCCTTTGCAATAAAGGATCTATGGTGCTTGGAACCATAGGCTTAAAATAGTTCTCCTTGGGTTTACTGATAATGATCATGTCATCCTCTAGCTTGATTGCTCATGCTTGACCATCAACTAGTTCCTCCTCTACAAAAGTTTTGGTTAAGAAAGAAATCTTTGGAGGAAGTACATTGATGAAACAATTCAAGAGAATTTCCAGAGAAGGCATGGATTACATTGTAATAAAGCTTGTATTGTATGTGAGCAGTCTTTTCTTTGATAGGAGTGTCACTTATCTCTTTGATTTGATTTTCATGTGATGGTTTTGTAAACATTATAAATAAGTGCCCTTGGCACTTAGTTAAGGAGTCAGATTCAATACGATTCAATAGAATTCAATATGCTTATTTTAGTACTCAAATTTCTATTGAAGTGTTATGTGTCTTATGGGTTATTGTGCTTTTATGAGTTGAATATTTCTTAACATTTACTAAAAGCTTTGTATTGTGATAGGTATTGAGTTGGTCTTTTTTTAGCTTTGAATATGTTGATGTATTAGCAGCTTCGGGCTCATTCTTCCAGCCTCTTGTGACACATTTATTTGTGATAATTAATGTGAAGGGGCGCTTCACATGGCAACAATGTAATTCTCATTTTGGCCGACCCTTCTTTGTATTTTCATCTTGTGACCTTCCTTGTATTTATGTTATGTTTTCTTGTGGTGGCACAGGCCACAAAGATCTTGAAGAGGTCACGACCTCTATTATTCGCCTGTATTTTATAGGAGGTCATTTCACTCCATTTGACATCAAGCAAGTTTTTCCTTCTTCACAAGTGCAAATTCTTCCAAGATACAAGTGTCACAGTTACTCTGGCAGTTAATTCTCTAGTGCAATTGAAAATCAAGTAAGAGCAGATTACTTGTTTGTTATTACAGCCATTGCTGGTGCTGAATATTGGCCTTGTTGTTGGCCTCATTGTAAAGAGTATTGTTGCCATTGCTTATATATATAAGAGAGATAATTGTTGTTGGGTTTTTATCCCTCAAGTGGAGGGTTTTCCCAGGGTATATGCTGTGTCTTTGTGTCTGATTTTTGAATTAAATTCTGTGCTTTACATCTGATCATAAAACTAACAAAAGTATTCAAGATGCAATGATGCAATAGCATCCTCTAAGATATTAAATAAATGATGCCCTTCCTCATAACTGTTAAAGAATAGATCCCTCAAGCCTATTGATGTTATAGCAGCTTCGGGCTGATTCTTCCAGCCACGTGTGAAGACATAAAATGGCATATAGCCTTCGGCTATTTATTTTATTGAGATAATTAAGTGAAGAGGTGCTTCACTTGGCAACATTATAATTTCTCTTGGGCCGACCTTCCTCTCAAGTACATGAATCTCTCAAGTACTTCCTCAGATTCTTCAGATTTCAAGAAATAAATCCAAGCCTTTCTAGATTAGTCATCAATAAAAATAATGTAATACAAGAAGCCACTCAAAGAAGCAACAGACTTTGGATCACATAAATCAGAATGAATAAGATCTAGAATACATTTAGATCTACTTTCACTACTATTAAATGAACCTTTAGTATTCTTACCTAAAGCGCATCCTTGACAAGTACCTTCATGCTCCTTGTTGAATTTAGGAAGACCCGAGACCATCTTCTCCATGGTTGGTAGAGCTCGAAAGTGAAGGTGAGCAAGTCTTCTATGCCAAAGTTCACACGAACTTGAAGAATCATGCAACATGGCCTGAAGTGGACGAGTGCAAAGTCTATAGAGACACTCATGTCGTACTCCAATCACTTGGGCGGACTTGATACTCGTGTTCTTCGGCCATGCAAGAACTTGCCTTCGGAGAACGCAACTTGATACCCGTTGTCCTCCAAGGCTGAAATAGAGACAAGGTTTCGCTTGATACCTAGAACAAATAGAACATCACTCAGCTGCAAGGAAATGCCAGAATCCAAGTGAAGAGAGGAGGTCCCAACTCCTTTCATAGAGTAACTAGCATCATCACCAATAATGACTTGAACACTAGAATCTCTCTCCACCAAATCAGATAGATTCTCTCTAAATCCGGTGATGTTGCGAGAAGCACCACTATCAATCAACCAAGTGTTGATGTCAGTAGGCACATTGCTTGACAAAGCAGAATAGAATAGAAATTCACTTGAATCCTTCTGCGGAGAGATCTGACCAACATCCGCAATGGAGGCTTGCTGCTTAGGCCTGGTTGGACAATCTTTTGCATAGTGACCATCCTTGTCACATCTAAAACATTGAACATGAGAGAGTTCCTTCTTCTTCTTGAAAGCAAGAGCACCATCAGATCCTTTATCTCTATTCCTTTTGAAGTATCCTTTCTTTCCTTCTTTCCCTTTCTTCTTCGAGGATTGAGCAGCAAGAACATGAATGTCTTCATTAGTAGAGCTTTGACCAATACCTCTCGCAGCCAAGCTTGATTCTTCTTGAATACAATCTGCTCTCAATCGATCAAACTTAGGAAGTTTTGATCTCGCACTTATTCCTTGAATGTATGTCTCCCAAGATGAAGGAAGACCATCAAGAGCCAGCATGGTCGAATCCTTATTATCAACAACATGCCCAATAGTGGAGAGCTGATCTCTCAACTCGGTGATCTTCATGAAGTATGAGATGACGGATTCTTCTTTCGCCATCTTGATGTGATGAAGCTGTTGCTTTAATGCAAGAGCTCAACTTGTGTTGTTGATCTCATACATCTCCTCCAAGGTCTTGAACATCTCCCTTGCTGACTTCAACTTGGAGATGATTGGCACAATGTGGTCTTTCATGGAATCAACCAACATCTTTTTCGCCTTAGTGCCATTCCTCTTCCATTGAGGCTTCTCATTCTCATTGGAAGGTTCGGGAACTTCTCCCTCCATGAACTCTGCTAACTCATTTTCTTGCAATGCTAGCATGACTCTAAACATCCAAGATGTGAAGTTTGAAGCGCCTTCAAGTCTATCTTCGACCTTCAGCCTGTTCACCATCTTGACAATAAGATCAATGCAAATTAGGATGAGAACAAGAATGGAGGATAACGCTGCTTGAACAAATCTGATCACGATCTTCTTATACCTGCTTTGATACCATGTTAGTTTTAATAATCAGATTATGTAAGCAAAATTGAACTCAGAATTAGACACATAAACACAAAAGATACCTGTGGAAAACCCTCCTCTTGAGGGAGAAAAAAACCAGCAACAAAGATCTCTCTTATATATAAAAGATGGCAACAAATATCTTTACAATGAGGCCACACTCAAGGCCTATAATTAGCATCAACTCTAGATGCAATGATAAATAATGATCTGCTCTTCCTTGATCTTCAAATCTGCACTTAGAGAAAATTCGCAATCTGCTCTAGAAGGAATTCGCACTTGAATGAAGGAAATATTTCGAACTTGCTTGATGATAGAATGAACGGAAATGACCTTGTATAAATACACCATGAGAGAGGTCGCACCTCTTCATGTACAAGGTCAGCCACAATAGAGAAATATAATTACAAATAATAAATGCGAATTACAAGGAAGGTCGGCCCAAGAGAAATTATAATGTTGCCAAGTGAAGCGCCTCTTCACTTAATTATCTCAATAAAATAAATAGCCGAAGGCTATATGCAATTTTATGTCTTCGCACGTGGTTGGAAGAATGAGCCCGAAGCTGCTATAAGATCCTTTGCAATAAAGGATCTATGGTGCTTGGAACCATAGGCTGAAAATAGTTCTCCTTGGGTTTACTGATAATGATCATGTCATCCTCTAGCTTGATTGCTCATGCTTGAGCATTAACTAGTTCCTCCTCTACACAAGTTTTGGTTAAGAAAGAAATCTTTGGAGGAAGTACATTGATGAAACAATTCAAGAGAATTTCCAGAGAAGGCATGGATTACATTGTAATAAAGCTTGCATTGTATGTGAGCAGTGTTTTCTTTGATAGGAGGGTCACTTATCTTTTTGATTTGATTTGATTTTCATGTGATGGTTTTGTAAACATTATAAATAAGTGCCCTTGGCACTTAGTTAAGGAGTCAGATTCAATACGATTCAATAGAATTCAATATGCTTATTTTAGTACTCAAATTTCTATTGAAGTGTTATGTGTCTTATGGGTTATTGTACTTTTATGAGTTGAATATTTCTTATCATTTACTAAAAGCTTTGTATTATGATAGGTATTGAGTTGGTCTTTTTTTAGCTTTGAATACAACTACCATAATTAGGGTGTAATTTCTTGTGTATGTGTGTTGAGGTAGATTAAATTGCTTTTAGTGAGTTTTCAAACTTTGTATTGTAAGTTTCTTCAAAGATAGAGATTATTGATTTGTAGTCATTCCTTATTTCAATCTATCAAAGTATTCGTGTTATTTTTTTTTTACCTATTCAATCCTTATGGGTACTGGCATTATTCAATCTCTACCTTTAGCTGAACAATATAAGTGTGTAGTTGTATGATTTATCTTCAATTGAAAGCATAAATAACATTTTTTCCTTTAGTTGAAGTGTGTCAATATTTTGCCCTAGGTGACCCACATTGACTTTTGTTAGCTATATGTGAACCATCCCAAAAAATACTATAAAGATTGTAAATGTTAAGTACATATTATTTTAGATTAGATTAATTTTTGTTTATAGGGAACTCTCCCTTGTAATTCAAAGAGTGGTTCTACCACACATCTATTTTGTTTTATGTTGAATTGAAAGGTGTGAATGAAAACACTAGCATGTTTTGAATATGTAGGACATTTAGAGATTCACAAAAAAATGGCAGCCTATCTAAAAATGCTTGCAAATCAAGGAAATAAAAATTTAATGCAAAGCAAAGTTGCAGGATACACCACCCTCCTTCCGCTGGTATGTGTATCGTTGTACCTATTGTCGGTACAGGTATGGTACGACATTGATATTTTTAGCTGCACGTGTCTAAAAAACTTGTGTTTTTTCAGCTGTGCCTGCTTTATAGGGATCCAAATGATAAAACAAGTTGCCCTGGATCTTCACTTAATTGCTGTAAAATCCAAAAAATATGGCTAAAAACTGATC
>VDFB02068934.1:0-17974 GCA_007258455.2 Sequoia sempervirens
TACAAATGCTGATTATATTGCAGCAACATCTTACTGCACATAGGCATTGTGGATGAGGCAAACATTGAAGGATATTAGAGTGGTGTATGATGAGCCTATTTCTATCTTTTGTGATAATACAAGTGTAATCAATATTTCAAAGAATTTATTGATCTGCATTCAAGAACAAATAATATATCAATTAGGTATCACTTTCTAAGAGAGAAGGTTGTGGAGAATGAAGTGAAGCTTGAATATGTACCTACAAAGGATCATATTGTTGACATATTTACTAAGGCTCTTCTTAAGGATACTTTTGAATATCTTCAAGAGAAGTTGGGAGTTATTTCCCCTCCTTTAAAATAGATGTATATGAAGATGCATCAATGTAGTGGATCTATTGATTCATTCTTTGTTTGGATTGATGTTGGTGGCTACCTCTCAAGGGAAGTAGGTAGTTACATTGTTGCAAAATGGAATATATGTTATCATGGTGCAAAGGTTGTTGAGTTGATTGGAGTTTACTCTTAAGGGGGAGTGTTCAAAGCAATTGCACATACCTTGCTTCTATTTCAAAGGGGGAGAACAATGTAAAATATTTTATCCTTTTCCATTGATGTCAAAGGGGGAGATAGAGAAGTCATGTGAAAAAGGAAAGTATCAAAGGGAGAGAGAGTGAGATAGTTGTGCAAGGGAGAGAAAAGAGAAAAGGAAATAAGTATGTTCAAAGTTGTTGTGTCTTTGATGGTTTTTCACATGTGTTGATATCAATGACAAAGGGGGTGATTGTTGCAAGTATGAAGGTGTTGTCATTAATGTCCAAAAGCCCGTGATGTCATTGGTGATAGTTGTGCAGTAGTTGAGAAAGATTGTTGGTTTGATTAGTTGCATTATTTTTTCATCAGTTAAGTTGTTGATGTTAACCTCTGGTGTTGCTTTGATAAGATTTTTTATGGTTTAGATGTTGAGGATATTGATAAAATTGATAAAATAAGGAAATAAGGTGTTGTAGAGGTGTTCTAGTTTTGCTTCACATTTATTTTGGGTTGACTATCTACTTGTGTGGTTTGGATATGTTGGTTAAAGGTGTTCAAAGATTCTACATCCAAAATTTTGGCATCTGAATCGATGGTCAAAGGAAGTTATGTTCACCAATGTGTGAATTGGTTCTGCAGTGTTGCTTACAGAGGTGTCTAGGAAAATATATTTGCTCTGTATTTCTTCACAGTTTTTCTTTAGGTATTGCAGTTCTGAAGGTATGTTGATGGTGTTGATCTATTTCCAGCATCAAGAGTATTCATGGATTGGTACTCTAGAAGTTGGATTTTAGAGTTGCATTGTTTGGCATTATAGTTTGTGTACTAGGCATGTACATTCAGAAGGTGCAAGTTTTTGTGAAGGATTTTGATGAATATCAGGGTGATAGAGGAATATTCTACATCATAATGAAGTGTGCTATGTGGTTCACAAGTCATCCTCAGATTTGAAGAAGCATTTAATTCAAATTTTAATGGTGTTTGCATGGGTAATGGCCGACATGGTGTTTACACTACATTTAAAGATGTTCAAACATTAATTAAAGTGTAGCATGGCATGTGAGAGTTGATTTGGGTCCCAACTAAGTTTTGTATTGGTCCACTTTCATTCCTATCCACCACGAGAATGCTTAATGTTGACCTATTTTGAATTTGTAAAGTGTAAGGTGAGTGTAGCCAACTTGAAGATGTTTTTCAAGTTGTGGATGGTATAAATGAAAGTTGAATTGATGTGAGATGGACTGTGGAATAGAGTTGAGTATTGTGATGTGAAATTAAGTAGAGAAGTGTGAATTACAGTGCGAGCTATAATGCAAGATTGTTGAATGTAGTGAACTTAGGTATCTTGATCTCTTGAAGGTTGCTAGTGTTGTTGGAGCTATTGTGGTGGAATCTTTGTTCCATTGAGATTGTGTTCTTTGTGTAACATTTTATCCTCTTTCTTCTTTTTATTCTAGTAGTAAGCCTAGGTTGTGAGATTTTCTAAATAGTGTGTCCTATTTTGGTAGTGAGCCTCTTTGTACCAGTTTTGCAATTACTTATATTATGAGATAATTCTCACCATATTTTTTTCCCTTCTAGGGTTTTCCATGTAATTCTAGTGTTCTTTTGTGTATGGTGTTGGTTGTTTTAGTTTTAATTATTTTCTTTTCATGTTTAAAAATTATAATAGATTAAGGGTTTAATGAATGCATGTGGATGTGATTACCATTAAGGGTTTTGATGTTTTAATTTGGTACAACTAATTCACCCCCCCTCATTTTTCTTGTTCATTCAATAGGTAGTCCCACATACAATAGTGTAACATAGAAAAATGTGATCCTATGTCCTAAATGCAAAGAACCTAGGATGAAAAGGGTATTTTTCCAGGTTACATAAAGATGTAGACCAACAAGGTGCATGGATTGAATTTAAGCCTTGAAGGTGAGCCAATCGGACCTAGATCTACATCTGATTTAGGGTTGGAATGGATTAAATTTTTTTTGGAATGATTAACCTAATGATTCTCTATGCCCTAATATGTAAAATCCAAGACCCCAACTACTGAAAAACTAAAATAGTCAAGTTCTAAAAGATTTGGAAGGTGGAGAGGACAACAAACCTTCTTAGAAACATTGGTTTTGATGTGCCTACAAAGAATGAGTAGCCCAATGGAAACTGAGTCTTTGCATGGGGGTTCTACTAAATTTTTGGGGTCATCTAGTAAAAGATCCGAGCTTCTATTTTCTACATGTCCCACTATCGAAATATCATAAATAAATTTTATAGGTGAGTTTCAATGAATTGACAAGGATGATGACAAAAAATGCAACAATGCAAAATTTATCTACAAAATCTCATCAATCCTCTTCAAACCTCTTGTGCCATATAGGGGCTTTCCTCAGTCAAACCCCATGTAAGTGTTTCCATTTCCAAAATGGCAATGTCAATGATAAAACCTTAATAGAAAGGCAGGAAATGATGAATGAACAAAATGTGGTAACTCACCACCCCTCAATGGATTCCCTGAAGGGTTGAAGTCATACACATCTCTTCAAGGATTTGGATCTTTCTAGATAAACTTACTTGAATGATTGAATACTTTGGAGATCTACAAAAATGTTAACATTCACAAACTCATGATGACTTGAACACATAAACTCACATACACTTTGACATGATGCTTGGATCTTGAATTTTTGTAATAAACTCTTGAAATATTGCTCTTGACTTAATCATCAATGCTCTTGATGTTCAACTCTAGCTTGTTAGTAATCCTTACATTTCAAATGGTGAAATAACTAGATATTTATAAGAATTTATTTAATTTCCTAAAAATTAGATCCTGGAATCCAACATTTGAAATTTGAATTCTAAATTTTAAATTGCCACAAAAAAACATATTTAAAATGAGTCTTGGCTAAGAAGGGGGACCTATTCTCCCATGAGCGAATGGGTCTCGACCCAAATTTATAGGACATTCAGTTCGAGAGTAACATATGAATTGAATGCATTTGTTCAATGCTTGGTTTTTATTAAAAAATGGGACATATGGGCTTTGAAATAAATAATTCTAGGTACTTATGGGATCAATTAGGCTCAATAATTTAGGGAGTGAAAAGCATAGTGTGAAATTGTAAGTGTATACATTTTTTCTACACAACATTTATCCCCCACTTTAGTGAGAGTATGAACTTACACTTAGACTCACACTAAAGTAGAAGAATATATGTCAAGAGGGGCTTGATTGTCCAAATATTGAAGAGATAGGATTACAAAGGATCTAGGGAGAGAGCTCAAGCCCCCAAAATCCAAGATCCTATGGTAAACTGACATAAGCACAAAAGAACACACATAGATATGTATGATATGCAACAAAGCAACATACACAAAAATATATGTCAAAAAACATGAAGAAAACATGATGAAGACACATGGCACAATGGAACATAAAGATGATAATAAAATGAAAAAATAATAATGTAAACATGAAGAAGACACATAAAAAAACACAAAAAATAATAGGGGTACTAAAAGGACTCAATTTGGTAATATGATGGGTTTCATAAGACTAAAAAGTTGTATTATGCTAAACACTCATGAAACACATAACTCCATTGTCAAGCAAGATGTGTTATGCTCAATGAGCATGTTAAAAAGGGATGCTCAAGCTCATCACCCAAAAAGCTCTATTATTTTGAATCCATGAACCATTTTTAAAAAACTCACCTTAGAGGGTGCAATAAAACTCACCTCAAGGGGTGCAAACAAAACTCACCTCAGGGGGTGCAAGCAAAACTCACGTTAGGGGGTGCAAACAAAACTCACCTGATAGGGTGATTAAATGACATCAGGATAAGGTTAAAACCAACAAAATCAAAGGGGCATTGCTTAATTTAGGAAAGGTCACACCTTAGGGAACATCACACATGACATCATCACCAAGAGAGGACAAGCCAAGGAATAGAAAGTCACACCTTAGGGAAAAATAGTCATAGTGATACCACCAAGTAGAAATTCATATGCCAAGAAAGGTCACACTCTTGAAGGAAATCAAGCATAATATCACCACAAAGAAGACATGTCATATGGATTAAGAAGGACACACTTTGGTTGAAAAGATCACACTTCCTAATAGATGTACACTATCATCACTAAGAAGGGACCACTTCCTAAGCAAACAATGAGTGGGGGACTATATGCCCCCCCCTTAAAATGTTAGTGTAATTGCTACACTAATTTTTTAAGAAGACACAAAAGGGATCCCTTGCTAGAAGCAATACACCTAGGACAAGGATCCCTAACCCCTTGCCCCCCAAGTGTAGGGAAAAAGGTGAACCTAGATAGGTTGTGATATTCTATTCCTTTTGAAATAAAATATGATTTCATAAGCCCTAGTTTATATTGTTTCAAGTATGAAGGTGTTGTCATTGATGTCAATTGGAAGTCTACTGACTGGTGTTGTCATTAATGTCAAC
Source organism: Sequoia sempervirens (assembly GCA_007258455.2). Lineage (NCBI taxonomy): Eukaryota > Viridiplantae > Streptophyta > Pinopsida > Cupressales > Cupressaceae > Sequoia > Sequoia sempervirens. The sequence continues at coordinate 4,973 of VDFB02068934.1, forward strand.
TATGGGATGAAGATGTTGATGATATTGAGAAAATTTGACAAACAAAGAAAAATGTGTTGTGTAAGTGTTCATAATATGCCCCAATATTGTGCTCCACATTCTTTTTGTGTTGATGCTATGCCTATGTGAATCTTATAGGTTATTCAAGGTTGCTAGAGGTTGTTATATTCATAATTTGGGTTTCTAGATCATTGTATAGTGCAAGAAATTTTCACCAATGTGTGAACCAGTTGTTTAGTGATGTTTTCTATGGTATAGGAGAAATGTATTTTCTCTACATTTCTCCGCTATTTGGCCTTAGGTTGTACAGATTTGGAAAGTTGTCTATAATACTTTTATTTTTTTGTATTCAAGTTTTTTACTTGATTTGATTCTATATAGAGCGAGTTTCATTTATCATTGTGCAAGTAAGGGTTACCAGTTGTTCTAAGGTGAAGTATTTGAATGATGCGAGGTTGATGAAGTGTTTGATGAATCTCAAGTAGTTCATGAATTACTCTAGATTGTGTTCAAGTGAATTATGTTATGTAAAACTTTTAGCTTACAGATTCATTTGAGGAAGTGTGTACTTAATGTTTATGGTGTTTGACATAGGTGTTGGCAAAATTTATGTTTAACACTACATGCAAGGCTTGTAGAAGTGTGTTGAGGTGTGTTTGGATCTATTTGGGTCCTAATTAAATATTTTTGTAGGTTTCCTTCATTCCTATAACACTGCAAGAATGTTTAGGTGCTGACCTATTTTGAGTTTGTATGTATAATGGCTAGTTTCTGACCTTTTTCAAAGTTTTTGAGGTTGAGGATGATATAAATAAGTGTGGTATTGTTGTGAGTTAAGGAATGAATGAAATGTGAAGCAAGATATATGTAAAGTCAATGCGAGTGAAGTGTGTGATGCAAATTTGAGTAAAGCAGTGTGAATTTCAGTGTTAGAATTCTTGAAGGCAATGAGCTGAAGTCATTCAAGATCATTCAAGCAAGGTTTTGAAAGTGTGTGAGCATTGTGGTGGATTTCCTCATTGCATTGATAAGTATTCTCTATGTAACATTATTCTTCTATCTTCTTGTATTTCTTTCTATGGTAGTGAGCCCTAGCTATGACCCCTTTTGGAAAGTGTGTCCTATTCTAACAGTGAGCCCTTCAACCAGTTTTTCAATTACTTATATTGTGAGCTAATACTTATTGTGGGTTTTCCCTAATTGGGTTTTCCACGTAAATCTACTGTTCTCTTGTGTATGATGTGATTTCAGTTTCTATTATATGTATTCCATGTTTAATCATACTAAAAGAATAAGGATTTAATGAATGTGTGTAGATTTGATCATTGTAAAGGGTTTTTAAGGTTTATTTTGCTACAACTGATTCAGCCCCCCTCTCAATTGTCTTGTCCATTTCAAAAATTGGTATTGGAGAAAGGTTCCTTGGAGAAGAGCTTAACCGCTTAAGGTAGATCCAAGATGGCAAACAAGATTGCTTTGGATTATCCTAGATTCTTAGATTATGCATTCTAGAAGATAAAGATGGAAGAATATATGTCTGCTCAGGGATATTAAATTGAGAAGGCTTATTAGAATACATATACTCCTCTAAATGGTCCAAGTACAACTTCAGAAATCAAGGCGCATGTTATCAATGCTAAGGTAAGATTTATTATTGTGAATAGTCTCTCAAACATAGAATTAGTTAAAGTTATGAGTTTGAAAACTGCTAAAGAATTTTGGGATAAGCTAGAAAGCATCTATGAAGGAGATCCAAAGTTCAAACAAGCAAAGTTGCAGAACTTGAAGGAACAATTTGAAATGATGCATATATCTGAAGATGAAACAATTAAAGGCTACATACAAAGAGTTGATGAGTTGGTAAGTGCTATGAGAGGTCTTGGTGCAATAATTAAAGAATCTAAAGTAATAAAGAAAGTTATTGAATCACTTCCATACTGATACAGTGAAAAGGTATCTACTATTGAGGAAACTATTTATTTTTATAATTATTTCAGAGATCAGTTGATTAGCACTCTAACTACATTTGAAATGAGAAAACTAAAGAAAGGTACAAAGTGAAGACTGCTTTCAAGGTTGGTAAATCAGAGAAGGTTGAAGATTTAGGTGAAGATCTTGATGGTTTGGAAGCTAACTTTGTGGGGAAGATGAAAAAGGGCACCAGTAAGTACAAAGGTAAATTACCTTTCAAATGTTTTAGCTGTGGTGATATAGGTCATTATGCTTCAAGATATCCAAAAAGAGCTCTAAACAATAGGAACAAGAAAAAATAGGGAAACATGATTAAAAAATTTTATTATGTGAGAGAAGATGTTGGTATTTCTGATGATGAATATGATTATGGAGATTTTGATGATGATGAATGCTTGTTATTGGCTATAAAAGAAGAATCTAGTTTTACTAACCCTAAAATTTGTGTGAAGCAAAGTATTTTGGAGATAAAGGATAAGGATGAAAGTAGTTTGGTATCTGTTTTTCATGTCAAAGAGGATAAGAATTACTAGGTTGTTGATAGTGTCTGCTCTAATCATATGATTGGGTAAAAAGGTAATTTTGTTAAACTTGAAAAGTATGATGGAGGATTAGTTAAATTTGGAGATGATTCAGGAGCTAAGATTTGTTGAATAGGTTCAATCAGTTTTGATGGTAAGTGATGAGTCTAGTTTATGGTTTAATTTTGGTAGAATTTATGATCTATTTGCTAAAGTTGTCATGGACCTTGATTTTTGAATGTTGATATTTCCTCAAAACCATAGACATTGGACCTAATTTTATTTCTACAAATCTTTAATGACATTGACATGTTATATGGACTATATATGTTAATTCTACATGTGGATTAATGAATGCTACTTTAAGATAGTTATATATATGCAATTATTGTGTGTACAAATATTGCCATGCAAATATGATTGGAGGCCACTAAATTGAGAAGATTCTGCTAGTTGGTCATTCACCATAATGGTTAACAAAGTGGTCATGCAAAGGTCAATGAAGGGAAGACTCTTGACGGCGGGAGATTCCTCATTTGAATCAAAGTTGTAACCACCTTGTAAATGGTCTTTATTTCTGTTGAGCAAATATAGGTGTTACTATTGTGCTAAATCTGCATTAAGGCAACATGCTTGATCAGATTCCATGCATGCGTAACTACCTCTCCACTTTTTATGCTTTCCCTAAAGTGGCATCCACCTAATCTGTTGGAGTTGACTGCCTTGCTAAGTGATTAGTTAGTAGCTTTTTTTCCTATAAATAAGGCCTAGATGCTCCTTCTCAGGAAGTTGCACGATTTGATGATGTACTTGCATTCTTAGTTTCCACTAATATAGTTACATTGCTCTATTGTAGTAATAATTTCCAATGAATAAAATGAAGTTATAAGTTTGTGCATCTGAGTTTATATTAGTTTTAGAGGATACTCATCCAAGGGGGCCCACTTGGTGAGCATTCCGTCCTTTAGTTTAGATATTATTTTCTATTTAGTAATTAGTTAAGAATTTGGCATTGATTGTTCTTGCAGCCACTAGAATTCCATTATGTGACTGTTCTTGCAGCCAAAGCAGATAGAGTAGTTTCATGTTTGTTTGCTCAGATTTTCATTTTTGTCATGCATTTCAGCTTAGTATAGTTGTTGTTTGATATTCAACATTTATGTTATTCCTTTCCAAGCAATTTACTTTCAGCATTGTGTCTTTCTTAGCTGTAGAATGAAAATGGCTACTTTGGATTTTTGGTGCACATACTGTGCTAACCTATTTCAAGATTATGTCCCTGGGTTGACAAGTTAAATGCACCTTCATGATGATTGAAATGTCTATTCAGTTTAGATGTCCAATATCTGAATCACAGATGTAAGGGCTTAGTTGTTAAATCATTGTTGGAGGCCAACATTTTTGGCACCATTGTCAGGGATGGTGTCATACTAGGAAGTTCTTTGGAGTCATTGATAGTTTTTCTTGTTGTAGTATTTTTGAAAGTTATTCTTAGTATACCCCTGATTTAGGAAAGTAATGACCCCCCTTATTCTTCACCAATTCTCTGTGTGAGCTAGCTGATAGTGAGTTGATACCGCATGGATAGAGGAAGGAGAAGAGATGCTTATGGGAGATTCCTTCCTAATAATCCTGATCCATTCTAGCTAGAAGAGCTTCCAAATCTTCCAAGAGAAGAAGAAGATCCACACCCCTTTGCTAATGCATTTCCTGATCTAACTAGCTCTAAGTTTTTTTCTGAAGATAAAAATCTAATTGAAAACCCCTTTGATTTGGAACTACATCAGGTAGGTATGGGTGATGTAAATAGAAACAAACCTAACCAATCCGCTTTTCCTTTCCCCATTGCTCATCAGAATGAAGTACACAACCTAAAAAATATCCCTGCTTCAATCCTTCCTAAGTTCTATGGACTTTTCATAGAAGATCTTGATACTTTCTTCTTCGAGTTTAACATACTCTACAAGAGTTATGACTATACCACTGATGGCCATAGGCTCAAGATATTTCCTACCACTCTAAAAGAAGTTGCATTAAGATGGTTCATGAGCCTAGGAAGAAATGCTGTGGAGACATGGGATGACATGAAGACAAAATTCCTTGAGAAATAAAAGTAGTATTGCAGGGGCAGTGACATGAGAGGAGATGATATTTTTAGGATGCAACAAAAGGAAGATGAGAGCCTAGAGGATTACATTGCAAGGTTTCTATTTTTCCTATAGAAATCTCCACACCATACACTCAATGAAGACTCACAAAAGTTGTTTTTCCTGAGAGGAATTAATGATAGTTGCATTGATGCCTTGGACTTGATGGGAGGAGGAGATATCTCCCAAGTTTCTTGGGAGGATATCAAGAAGATATTCAAAAATACTCTAGGGAAGCTTCAAAGAAAGGGAGAGCTTACATCTTCTATGGGTAAGTCATCTACTAATGGAGTTTCAAGAATGGGTAAGTTCCTTCAGAGGACAGCAAGCAAATTCCACCTGAGTTCAAGCCAATCTAAGTTGAAGAAGATCAAGTCTACTATGTTGCACAAAGGAGGCCATGGGCTACAAGACAAGGTATGCCACCAGATCCACTCTCTTTTGCTTGGCCATATTTCAATTCCTATTCATTTGGAAACCAATGGAAGCCCCCATATCCATCCAATTATGGAGGATATCCACCACAAACTTGGAGTAACCCTCCAAATACCTAGCCTAATCATCAAAAATCTCCACCCCAGTGGTAGCAACCTTAGGGGAATTGGCAGTAGTTTCAAGGAAATTGGTAGCCACCCCCAGGAAATTGGCAGTAAACAAATCAATGGAGGGGAGGACAAAAATGGCCAAACTGACCAAATAGTTACATGCAACCACCTTCTTAGCCCCAACAACCTACTATAATTCCTCCTCCTACAAGCTCAAGCTCAAATCCACCTAAACCTACTCAGGCCACACCTAACCAAAATAACAAACCACAACAATAGCTAGTATACTCTGTTGATTCAAATCAATTCCCTGCATATGCTGTGAGTGTGAGTGAAATCCACTTGCATTTAGGAAATAATTTACCAGCCCCTTCCATGCCCATTATTACTCAACTTCCTATGGAAGAGGAAGAGGAATTTTTGAATGATCCCATTCAGCCAAGTGCAGCTAAAAATCCTGAACCAGTCCCAGTCAAGCAGACTAAGCAAGAACTAGCATTTCCTCAGAGATTGGAATTTTCCAAGAAAAAGAAAGAGAAGTAGGACACAACCTTTGACATCTTGGATCAACTGAAGCATATATGTGTCTAGATGCCTCTATTTCAGGCCATAAAATATGTTCCAATCTATGGCAAGGAAATTAAGGAAGCATGCCTTAAGAAGTCAGGTAGGAAGAAGAAAGACCCCACTACAGTTCATGTGGTGGGACAACTAGCTGACATCATGCTTGGGAAAGTGACTATTCCCAAATATAATGACCTAGGAAGTCCTATGGTAGGATTTGTTATAAATGGGATCCAAATAAAGAATGCTCTGATTGACTTGGGAGAAACAATAAATGTAATGACCAAGGATATCCTGCAGCAACTAAATGTTGCAAGCATGAGACCTACTCCTACTATCCTGCAGCTTGTTGATAGTTCAAGCATTAAACTTGATGGTGTAGTGGAGGACCTTGTGGTAACTCTGGACTTGTGGGAGTACCCAAAAAATTTCATGATTCTTTCTCCTAAAGCCACACTTAGTGGGTACCATATCATTCTAGGAAAACCATGGTTAGCAATAGCAGATGCATATATTGGATGCAAGAAAGGATACATGACCATTTATGATGGAAAGAGCACCAAAAATATTGTTCTCTACCCTCCTGCTCATCCATCCCATGATCTAGATAATTCTATATGGCTACATGTTGGTGAAGACGCTGAGGAAGTTAATTATGTGGTGCGACTTATGATGTTAGGTAGAAGCTCTTTCATGTAGCTTCAAGGTGTAGATGAAGTATTGGCTAACATCATTCAGAATCATTGTGAAGTGGAGGAAGTGTCATCTTCTCATTCTGTTGTTCCAATCAAGACACTTCTTCTTGCTCTTCCTACAACCGCTCTTCCTACAGTCACTCTTTCTACAGACGCTCTTCCTATAGCCAAACTTCCTGCAGCAACAGGTATGTCTCATACATTGTTGTCACATGAACTCAAACTACCAAGCATTAGTGAAGCAGCTATGATAGAGATAACCTCACAAGTGAAAGTGACAAAAGGAAAATATATGCACATCAACATCAAATTGAGTGAAGAACAACAGTTGTCATTGACAACCTTACTGAAGACCCAACAACATGCATTTGCATGGGACTATCATGATATGAATGGATCGAACCATAATATTTGTACTCATAGAATTTACATTAGAGATGATTGCACCTCATTGAGATAGCCACAAAGAAGAATTAATCCTGCAATGAGAGAAATTGTAAAAGGGGAACTACAAAAATTGCTAGGTGTGGGATTTATCAACCCCATTTCAAATAGCTAGTGGGTGTCTCCATTGGTGTTTGTGCCTAAGAAAGGAGGGAAATGGTGAGTTTGTGATGATTATAGGGAACTCCATGTTGTCACCAAAAAGGACCATTTTTCCTTACCCTTCATAGATCAAGTTTTGGACTCACTTGCATGAAAACAATGCTTTTATTTTCTAGATGGATTCAGTGGCTACAACCAAATCCAAATTGCACCAAAGGACCAAGAAAATACCACCTTTACCTATTTATGGGGAACCTATGCCTACTCGGTACTTTCACTTGGCTTATGCAATGCACCTACAACTTTTCAGAGGGTAGTCATTAGCATATTTTTCAGATATTTCTCATGATTGCATGGAAATTTATATGGATGATTTCACCACCTATTGTTTTGATTTCAATGAAACATTTGAGAATCTCAGGAGAGTCCTACAGAGATGTGAAGATCACAATCTATCTCTAAACAGTGAAAAGTGTTTCATGATAATGTAGGAAGGTGTAGTTCTTGGCCACTACATCTCTCACAAAGGAATTCAAGTAGACCCTGCAAATATTGAGGTGATCACCAATCTACCTATCCCTACAAAACAAAAAGATGCTAGGAGTTTCTTGGGGCATGCAGGCTACTATAGGTGGTTCATCAAGGATTTCAGAAAAATAGTAGCACCATTGTATGCCCTTCTCACCAAAGATGTTGAATTTCAATGGACAAAAGACTGTGCCAAAGCATTTTCTAATTTGAAGGTAGCTTTGACTCATGCTCCTATACTTAAAGGACGTAATTGGGAGATCCCTTTTCACATTCATAAAGATGCATCAGACTATTCTATAGGAGTCGTCTTAGGATAGAAAGGATTTGTATAAAATGTTATCTATTTTGTCAACAAAAACTTGCAAGGAGTTGAATTCAATTATACAGTGACAGAAAAAGAAATGTTGGCAGTAATCTATGCCCTCAAAAAATTCTGGCACTATATAACAGGCTATCAAATCTTTGTGCACACTAATCATGTAGCCATTAGATACCTCATGAATAAACCCCTGATCATAGGTAGGCTGGCAAGATGGTTATTGTTGATGTTGGAGTTTGACATAACCATTGTAGATAAACCAGGGAGGGCCAATCTTGTTGCAAATTTTCTTTCAAGGCTAACTACATCAGAAAACAATCAGGTCATAGATGACTCTTTCCCTGATGAGCACTTATTTTCCATCAATATGAAAACATCCTGGTATGTTGACATAGCTAACTATCTGGTCACAGGGAGAGTTCCTCCCCACTTCTCTCCAAAAGTGAGAAGGGTGCTCATTGAAAAATCCTTTCCTTTTTCATGGATTACAGGATGTCTTTTTTACACTAGGCCATATCATGTCATGAGGATATGTGTGAGAGAAGATGAGACATATGATATTTTGCATGCATTCCATAATGAACCATGTGGAGGACATTTTGCAGCCAAGAGGACATCGATGAAGATTATAAATACATGATATTACTAGCCAACACTCCACAAGGATGCAAGGAGATATACGAGAAAGTGTGATAGATTCCAGAGGATGGGTAGACCAACCAAATTTGATGAGATGCCACTTTTCCCTCAGGTAGTAATCACTCCCTTTGACAAGTGGGGATTGGATTTTGTAGGACCCATTGACCCTCCATCAAATGGTAAGTCTTATATCTTGGTATGCACTGATTATGTAACTAAGTGGTAGAATGGCCATGAAGCATGCAAGAGATAATAAGGTTGTTGAATTTCTTTATGAGGAGATTTTCACAAGGTATAGAGTTCCAAGAGAGATAGTGACTGATCAAGGGGCTCAATTCACATCAACCCTTGTTGTAGCATTGGTCAATGAGTACAACATAAGACACATGAAGTCTACTATTATCACCCCTAGGCCAATGGCCAAGTTGAGGTGATCAACTAGAGATTGAATCCATTCTATCCAAACAAAGGGTTTTTCATAAAAAGGATTGGGAAAACAGCCAAAAGCTGCCCAGGGCCTATAGACAACCTAGAAAACAACTATAGGCTTCACTCCTTTTGAGTTGTTGTATGGAAAGACAACTATGATGCCCATTGAATTTGAAATAAGACTCTTAGGACTACAGTAGACTTGGGGATGTATATCTCTGAGGCACAAAGAGAAAGAATCATGCAGTTGAATGCTTTGGATGAGATAAGGAGAGAAACCTTGCATCACATAGCGGTAGTGAAAAATCAAAGAATAAGGTGACATGAAAAATTCATCAAGGACAAGAAATTCCAGCCAAGCAACTAGGCACTGCTCTATGACTCAAGGTATCAAAATAATGTAGGAAAATTGCAGACAAGGTGGCTAAGACCATATGAGGTTACTAAAGTCTTCCCCAATGGTGTTTTTCAACTCACTACCATTGACCCTATCAAATTCAAGTTTCTTGTCAATGGTCATTGCCTCAGATTGTATCACAAGCAAACTTCCAAAGAGGAATTCCTACAACAATTCACTCAACATTCAACACTCGAGCTTCCTGCAGTTGAGGGAAGTGGACCTAGTGTCCCTCCTTCTGGCTAACTAAGGTATGTACCTTGTCATAATAAATACTTCCACTTTTGTGGAGTTCACTTCACCTCTCATTCCACCTCATTTTCATTAACTACTCAACTTATTTCTTAAAAGGTGATTGGTACTTTCTCCACAATCTTTGCAACAAATCTTCCATGACTCCAGGTATGTGTGCATTAATTTCTATATCTTAATTGTATTTAGTGCATTCATTTAATTGTTGTGAATTAATATGGACGTTCACCATAGCATGTCATTATTCCCTGTCCCTATCAAATCATCATTACCACCTCACATGTGAGGATGCATGATCAAATTTAGGTTGGGGGGGAAAAAGATGTGAGTACTTTTCCCACATGTCAGTCCATGCTAGTCTACGTCAGCAAAGTTTAAATTGAGCCAATTTAAATTTTGAGTGAAATGACAGCTTGTATGTGTGAGGTGACACCAACTACCACTACCATTTTTCTCCATCATAACCTTCCTTTATTAATCCTTTACTACCACTATTGATCCTATCATAATCTTAAGTTTCCAAAAGGTAAAACAAAAAGAGAAAAAAAAGTAAAATAGAAAGGGAAAATTCAGATGACATTGGCGTTGGAAATTTAGCAGTGTTGTAGGAAGGAAAACTTTGTAGAGTGATTGTTGATTGCAGGAAATGGGAGGTGAGCTAATTTGAAATAAACCCACAATTCACGATGTATTATTGCAAGATGCACCCTGCTAGGCTAAATTCAGAAACTGTGGTGGTTAAAACTATTTCATGAAGCTAAATGCTTTTAATGAAGAAATTGCATTATAATTTTCCTAGACATTATCTGAAGGAAAGGCCATGGTAAAAGGGCTGGAGGGCATGGTGGATCTAAGAGGAGGGATTTCGCGTGGTTACCTAAGCCAGTTTCCATCGACGCATAAAATTACTTTGCTTTCTCAGAGACACCAAATTAGGGCCAAATTCCCATACCTCGTGACCTCCATCGAGCGTGGACAAACAAGGTGCAAAGAGAACCTCTCTGGCCGACCCATGGAAGCAAATAGTTATTTATGTTATCACTTGTGAAGGTTGCCAGTTGAATCTACATTCTGTGCACTTCAAACTCTTGAATCACATGAGGCACGGGTGGAGGATGAATGTGTCGAATGTGCTTTACTACCTTCTTTCAATCATGGTAGTCGAGACTCAAAAAGGTAGGGACAATTCCGTTTCCCACCATTGTTTCATCAAATTTTTAGTTGAGAAGTCTTTGCATGATGTGTTTGAGATGACTTGGGAAGAATTCATAAATATTGATCAAATTAGACCAGAGCATTTGTGACCTAGGGTTTTACCTCAACCTCCTAGGTATAGCAAAAGATTGAGCATGGTTGAAGCCACCTAGTGTTTCAACCTCTAGTGCAAGCCCTAGTGTAAACCCTCCTGTAGCACAACAAACCATAAAGATTAGTTCTTTTGAGACAGAGCACTCAGACAAAGAAAGATCCTCTCTAGATTCTTATGATGTCATTCCTCTTGGAATCCTAATGAGAACTAGGGCACAAAAGAGAGAAGCATAAATAAGAAAAGGAAAAGCTAAAAAGAAGCTAGTAGAAAAAGAAGTACCAATCTCTAAGAAGCGGAAGGCTGACACTGTTCATCCTATAGCCAAATAAAAACATGAAAGCCCTCCCATAAAATCAAGACCAGTTGGGCCATCCTTTGATATGCCTCTGCAGGAAACCCCTAAGCCTAGAGAAACATCATAGGGGGACAAAGAAGCTCCAATGGGGCATGTGAATGTCGATGAAGAGGAAATATTTGAGAAAGCAACAAACATAACACTGGAAGATCTTGTTGATATTGCAAAACAAGTTGAGAATCAAGGGTATGAGGAAAATTAGGAGTTCTCACAGCCAGAGTTCCTACAACATGAGAAATAATAGGAACAAGAGGCCTTGCAACTAGAATTGGGAGAACAATCAATACCCCTACAATCAGAATTGACTGAACAACCCGAATCCTTGTAGCTAGTACTATATCAAGAGCAAACATCAGTGCCAGGAAAAATGTTGGTAGGAATACACAACCCCCTTGATTTTATAGTACACCCAAAAATTTTGAACTTATGGAAAGAGATACAAAGGAGGGAGGAGGAATGGAAAGAGGAGAAACACATGCTAAAGAAGGAAATTCAAAAGAGAGATGAAGTGATTTAGGATAAGAATGAGGAAATTTCCACTTTAAAGGAAAAAGTGGACAATATTGTAGCCTTGGTACGACAAATTTTAGAATGTAGAACCCCTCCAAGGGTCTATACTCTGCATTTGAAGGAGAAATGTCTTTCTTTTAAGTTGGCAAGGATTGTCTCAAGTTTGAACCCTTCCATTGAGACTCCTATTGAATTTTGCAATGCTTATCAGATTGCTTCCCTTGAGATGAAAAATTTGTTGTGTGAATTCTATTTGCATAATTATTTTGTGACTCAAGACTATGATTGGAATCCACTGTTGTATGTTGGGTATGTCCAATTAAGGGAATTTATGTCCTAGGTACAAAATGAGATCAGTTGGGGACAACAATATGAGGCTTATAGGAAAATCGAATCCAACATCCCTCTGCCCATCAATACTGAATCAAGAAACCCAAGGGACATTTACAAGGATTGGAAAAAAATTATTTCCAGACCTAGCTCTGTTAATAGGATCATGCCTTGGATAGAAGTAGTTTACAATGAATATGAGGTGGTGGACAAAATAGAAGAGGAAACTGTGAAGGGATACCAGTCACAAAGATGGAACAACCTAACTGATGAGCTAAAACAAGTTGAGCCCCACTCTATATAGAACTATGCTGCAACACTTAAAAGAATTGACAGATACATACAAATTGGAAGGAAAAAGGGACAATTTTGGCTTCCACTAACTTTTCAGCCACCCATCCTGATGTGGCCTATGCCAAATTTTAGGTATTACCACTATGATATTGTTGTATATGTCTAAAAATGGTCCTTGGTTAATCAAGCTTGTTAATTAATTAAATATAAATTATTTAATTAATCTTCTAAAGTCATCTACATATAAATAAATTTAATTATTTATTTATATTGTTTACTTTTATAATTTTTCTACCTTAATTAAATAAAAAACTTTATTTAATTATTACCATCTTCCATATTCTTCTTAATTAAATTAAATAAATTTTATAATTTATTTATATTAATTATCATGTTATTCTAAATTTGAATATTTGAATTCAAATAATGGAATATTCCTCCAAACACCCTCTTCATCTCATAGTTGAATTAAATATTATAAATATTTATTAATTTAATACCCTTTTCTCATCTCCACACATAATTAAATATTTTAAATATTTAATTACCTTCCTTTTCTCATCTCCACACATAATTAAATATTTTAAATATTTAATTACCTTCCATTTTCATCTCGCACATAATTAAATATTCTAAAATATTTAATTA
>VDFB02068935.1:0-23685 GCA_007258455.2 Sequoia sempervirens
GGGCATGTGTCCTCTACTTATATTGAAAATTTTTTAAAAATAAAATTATTTTTTCTCCCCATTAGGGTGGCCAGACAAACACCTACTTTTTTCCTAAAAATTTAGTACTACTACATTGAAATTTCAAATTTTTACTAAATAGATTTTTTTTTTTCAAAAAAGGACTAGTAGCTTAGAAACTAGATTCAATTTGCTACAAATTCTATTTTTACATATTTTTCAAATTATGTTAATAACCTATTCAATTTTTTATGTCAAGTTGTGTAACTCGGTCTTTTCTAAATTTTCATGACCACTTAGGGACCTAGTTTGGCCCCCCATGATCCTGCACTAACCCCACTAAGTGGATCATTAGAGGGTGATCTCACAATAGTTTGTCCTACTTTTTAGCATAAGTGGGATTCTTATTAGTATTTTTCATTTCGCTCAATTATAAATAAAAAAATGGTAAACAATTTAAGGATGAAGTAAATTAATGAGTTGTGACATTATCTAAATATATTACAATTAAATTTAAAAAATAAAAATAATAATTATTTCTATTTTTTTATCATTTCTATTGAGTGACATTATTTCATATTTCATCACTTTCACTACAATTTTTTTTTCACAATTTCTTGGAGTTAGATCATTAACTCTAATGTCTAGTACATAAATACATTTTGATATTTATTACTCAAATATTTTATTTATTGTTAATTTTTTAATCAATTTTAACAATAAATTTTTAGACCTATATCAGTTTTTAACACATTTCTCTAAGCATATGTGGACTGTAGTGCACTTTTAAAAAAAAATCTAACAATTTTTTTTATTTTTCTAGTGTCTTCAATAGAGGCCATTATTTTTTTGTAATGGACCTACATTCATTATAAATTTTAAAATATATAATATTTAAAAACTATAATACATATTATAATTTTTGGAAAGCTAATACTAAGGGATGTCTACTCACAAATCAACATTTCTAATTGACTTCATTTAATACATAATATGCATAAAAAATTACTTTTTTTTCAACATTTTGATAGGTGTAGAGGAGCCTCTAGTACTAGATTGGGGGTTTAATTTAAACCTGGGGGGTTCTATCCAAGGGAATTTGATCTTAGGGGGTTTCATCTAATCCCCTTTGATAGAAACCCTTTAGGTTAATATTTTTAAATGTTATTTTATTCAAAAATTAAAACATCCCACACATGAGATAAACTATTGTTGGATCAAAAAATTATGGTAATAAATCATAAAAAGTTATATAGTATAATTTATTTGGTCTCATTCTTTGTATATGGAATAATTTCTTAGAAAGAAAATTTTCCCATCCCATTATGATCTCTCATGTTACCAAAGTATATGGAAGGCTTGAGAATCCATTAAGCCATGAATAATGATAAACAAGGATGGATTTTGAACTATTCCACCTATTAACCAACAATCCTTGTGGTAGTCTCTCTGATCCAAGTGGATCTTAGAACCCTAAAAATTGAACTTCTTTGGATGTCCTTAGAATCGACACCATGTCAAAGTGCTCGGGAAACTGGACTCAATACAACTTGAACAGGCAAAAAAGGAGTTCATGCGTCTGAGTTATGGCCGATCAAAGTTCGGTCAAACTAGGCACAGGGGGCCATTAGAAGGTGAAAAATTCCTACTTTTCTCACCATAAGACAAATGATTAAAAATTTGGTTATAGGTGACAAAGTTTAAAATAAATGATTAATGCTTCAAATGGGTTGGAGGAAAACTCATGTGTTATTCATTTAAAATTGAAAAAAATGATTAATACTTGAAATGAGTGTGGGAAGCTCATGTATTATTAATTTAAATTGGAAAAAATGATTAATACTTGAAGTGAGTGGAATTCTCACATATTATTCATTTAATTTGTAAAAAGGGAAATTAGTTTTGTGTGAGAATCCACCTCACAACTATTTTCCTATTCTCAAGGAGGAGTTGAGAGATTCATGGGATTTTCTCTCATCTTATCCCTTGAGTTGTTGTAAATCCTCTTTTTATGGAGTTATCCTCTCCATAGGTTGTGGATTTAGGAGAATTACAAATGGAATTTTAATGGTTATTAGGCGGAATTAGAATTAAATAAAAACAAAACCCCAAACAAACAAAACTTATAATAGCTTGAATGAAATATTTTCAAGGGCTTAAATAATATTTTAAAATATGTAAATAACCTTAAGTGGTTATTAGTTGAATATTAAATGAAACAAAAATAACACATTAACAAAAAGCCCAAGAATGTATAGGATAAGGGCTTAAACAAATTTAAATGTTTTATTTAGTGGGGTTGTTAATTGTTTTTATTAAAAATGGGGGATTTGTTTTGATTTTTCCCTAAAGGGGGAAAATTACATGTTTTTTTGGTTTTAGCTCAAATGGGAAAATTTCATGTATAAAAGGGAGTGCTAGGATGCATTCCATCATCAACACATTCTTGGATCCAAGTATCCCAAGTGAGATGGGATTTTTGCGGGAAGACATGGGGAATTTTTGCAATAAGACATGAGAGGAGAATAGTAGGCTTAGTTCAAGTCTCAAAGCTTTGTAGGAGTTTTGAGGGAGCTATGTAAAGCTTGCATTGTAAAGAGTTCATCCTTCTGATGTCTGGAGTAAGGTCTTTAGTGTAAGTGCCTTCTTGAATCCTTGGTTAAGGAGAAGGTAGCTTGTATGGAAACACTTGTGAGAAGGTCCCAACATCTTGCACAAGAAGGAATAAAATGATTCATGTTCAAATGGATCTGGAGACATAGCCAGATCCTGGTGAACTCTGTTATCAAACCTCCTCTCTCTCTCTCTCTTGCTATATGGGTTTATTAGCTTCTTGTGATTTTCATGTGTTTTATATGTTCATTAGTTTTACTAATTCACTTGGAAACACATTAGTAAAAGATCTTGTGATAAATATGATTCAAGATGTAATAAGAAAATTCTAAGCATTTATTTGAGATCAAGTGGTATCAGAGCCCAGTTTGGCTAGTTTTGTAGAAGTGATTGTTAGTCAGCTTGCTAGTTTAATCAGTTTGTCGGTTTGATAGTTTGCTAGTTTTCAGTGTTAGTGTGCAAGTTGACAGGTGGAAATTTGGAGTTCTAAAGAAGAGATGATACCAGAGAAAGGAGAATCGTCTAGGGTGACGTTGTCTCTATCTGCATCCATGGTGAATGATATCTTTTCCATGAAGAGAATGGTTGAAGAACTCTATCGAGAGCATCGAGACAAGGCTGACAGGCTTCAGGAGCTGGAGGAAGCCAACCAGTGCATTTAGTTTGAGAATGTTGAGCTCAGAGGTCGCTGAAAAGGAAAACAAGGAGAATCAAGAGCTGCATGTGAAGTTGCAAAAGGTCATGGAGGAGCAGCACAAGAGGAGTCCTCCTGCATCAAAGAATGTTGGCATATGTGTTTTTTGCCTGCATTTGGAGGATACTTCCTCATACTCTCCACTCACTCTATATGACAGCTTGGATGTGTCATCTACAACAAAGTCCACTACAAAGAGTCCAAAGTCAGGATTTTCTTGTGGTCATTAGTATGTGCAGGATCATGATGGGCCAAAAAGTGGCAATCTGATGGGTATTTTGTAGGTGGTTGGAAAACTTTTTTACCCAAATTAATGAAATGAAAAGACTAGAGATTCTCTACCTTTCCACCAATATAAATTATATTACTTTGAATTTAATAAATAATTATTATTCATTTTCTATTTGAACTATGACTAAAGTCTAGATTGATAGGCTGATTCAAAAACATCTATAACTTTCAAACGGTATCAGATTTTTTAAATCAGAAACCTGCATCATATTCTATGCTTCAGATACTATAGGATTAAAAAAAAAAAAAATCATTTCGTGATTTTTTGACCAAGTTAAGGTGGTCAGACATTCAAGTTTTAATATTTTTTTAAAAGTTGTAATAAACAATTCATAATTATTTACTTGGAAAAAAATTACAAAAAAATATGCATCACATTGGGACATGAGTCCTCTACTTATATCTAAAATCTTATTAAAAAATATTATCATTGTATTGTGGTTAGGGTGGTCCAGACAGAAACCTACTTCTTATTTTTTCCTTGAAATTTAAGTACTACTGCATTGAAATTTCAAATTTTCACCAAATAGATTTTGTTTCTAAAAAAATAAACCTAGTAGTTTAGAAACTGCATTCAATTTGCTACAAATTCTATTGTCACATATTTTTGAAATAATATAGATAACTTATTCAAATTTTTATGTCAAGTTGCCTAACTTTGATTTTTTTGAATTTTTTGCCACTTAAGGGCCTATTTTTTCCATGATGATCCTACACATACCCATTTGGGAAGTGGGCCAATTATGGATCAAGTCAGGATAATGCTGGTCAATGTGATTTTTGTCGACGTGTGGAGTACCTGAAACTTTTCAATGTTTCTAGTAACCAAAGTGGTTACCTGGAAGAGTCTTTTGCATTAGATTAGGAGGTGGAAAATGATCATAACTCTATTTTTGAAGGATTTGAAAGGCACACCAAGGGCATTGGCATGAATTTGTTGACCAAGATGGGTTATAGTGGTAAAGGCCTTGGGATCAGTGAACAAGGCATGATTAATCCTGTAGAGGTTAAGCAAAGACCCCGTGATCAAGGATTAGGATATGGAGGGACTGGTGAATCCTCCAAAGCCTTTAAAAAGGCATATCCTAAGGAACACGCTTCAGACTACGGTAGTGGAATTGAAGCCGATTCTTCTCCAAAGAAGAAAGAGAAGAGGCAAGAAAAAGCCTGGAACTACTGCACCCACTACAAGATAAGTGGGCATTGGATCAAGAAGTGTTGGAAGCTACATCCAGAGCTTCGACGCTCACCTAGGCCCATTAAGGGACCTAACCAACAGAAGGTTGATGAGGAAGAGGTGAAGGCAGTACCTGAAGCCACTATCCCTAAAGCAGAGGTGAAGGCAGCACCTGAGGCTACAATCCCTGAGGTAGAGGAACCTCAACCGGAAAAGGAATAGCCGACAAAGGAAAGTGCTTTTGACCAGCTTCGTAAGAGCTAGGAAAAATTTTCATCTAAATAGTTGTATCAATTTTGTTTTGTTATTAACTCATTAATAAATATCACATTGTGATTATGAGCTAGGTGATATAAGTAGACATGGTTTTTGTAGTAAAATCATTATGCTATTTGCATGAAGTTGTATTTTCTTGGAATTGAGATTTTCAAAGGTTGTTTAAGCCTTATCTCATGTAATTAGAAAAGAAAATGCTTGAAGACTTCTTTTTGTAGAGTGGTAGGTTTTTGAAACTGGAGAGTGCTTAGTTGATGACAATTCTCGAGGTGAGAAGATGTCTATTATTCCTATTTAAGGAAAAGAAGCACTTGATAAAATTCAATAAAAGGTGGATAGATCTGGATGATCACTACACAGACTCAGAGTTGTATAGAATGACCGAAAGTTTCCTATATGTTCTTAGCTTTAAAGACTCATTCAGATGATGCTCGAAGCCCTTATAGTCCTTTCCAATGGCCTTGTTGCTACAAAAAATAGAGATAGAGTTGAATGGTGAAGCCTTTAATCATCCATTCTAAAGAACAAAGGTGAAGGAATGCATCAGGTTGAGACATAGTTTACCATTGCTTGAGTAGTTTGTAAGCGTGGAGGAGCATTAGAGTCATGCTAGAATCTTCTTGGTGATGATGCAGAATGAGAACCACCACCATGAGAAGCGTCGAGATATAGGTTAATCATGCTTGGTATTCTTCTTACTTTGGTATGTAAAGTTCCATTTTGGACTACATGCGTAAAAAGGAGTTCATATGTTCGAGTTATGGCTAGTCAAAGTTCAGTCAAACTAGGCATAGAGGCCCATTAGAAGGTGAAAAATTCCTACTTTTCTCACCATAAGATAAATCATTAAAAAATTTATGATAGGTGAGAAATTTTAAAATAAATGATTAATGCTTCAAATAGGTTGGAAGAAAACTCATGTGTTATTCATTTAAAATTGAAAAAAATGATTAATACTTGAAATGAGTGTGGGAAGCTCATGTATTATTCATTTAAATTGGAAAAAATGATTAATACTTTAAGTGAGTGGAATTCTCATGTATTATTCATTTAATTTGGAAAAAATGATTAATACTTGAAGTGAGTGGAATTCTCACATATTATTCATTTAATTTGTAAAAAGGGAAATTAGTTTTGTGTGAGAATCCATCTCACAACCTATTCTCAAGGAGGAGTTGAGAGATTCATGGTATTTTCTCTCATCTTATCCCTTGAGTTGTTGTAAACCCTCTTTTTATGGAGTTATCCTCTCCATAGGTTGTGGATTTAGGAGAATTACAAATAGCCTTTTAATGGTTATTAGGTGGGATTAGAATTAAATAAAAACAAAACCCCAAACAAACAAAACTTATAATAGCTCGAATGAAATATTTTCAAGGGCTTAAATAATATTTTAAAATATGTAAATAACCTTAAGTGGTTATTAGTTGAATATTAAATGAAACAAAAACAACCCATTAACAAAAAGCCTAAGAATGTATAGGATAAGGGCTTAAACAAAAAAAAAATAAATTATTTAGTGGTTGTTGATTGTTTTTATTAAAAATGGGGGATTTTTTTTTATTTTTCCCTAAAGGGGGAAATTACAATTTTTTTGGTTTTAGCCCAAATGGGAAAATTTCATGTATAAAAAGGAGTGCTAGGAGGCATTCCACCATCAACACATTCTTGGATCCAAGTTTTCCAAGTGAGAGGAGAATTTGAGGAGGAATAGGAGATTTTTGATGTAATAATGGTCTGATTTTGTAGCAAAGCCTTTAGGAAAAGTATTTTTCTTGCTCTTTGTAAATCATTCTTGTGGCTTTGAGAGCCTTTATGTGAGGTGATTTGAGTGAGGAATTTTGTACCACGACTTTGTGGACAGGCTACAAAAGATTGTAAAGCAGTTTCCAAGAGGCTTTTTTTAGATATTATACTACATTTGGAGTATTGCTAATAGATTGGTCACTCAGTTGACATAGACCTCAAGACATAGTCCACTCGGACGAACTCTGTAATCAATCTTGTGTTCTCTTCTCTCTCTTTGTTCTGTGTTATAATTCTCTCTCTTTATTGTTCCTTTTGCTCCATTATTTAATGTCTTTTCAGTTAAGCTAAGGTATTAAGGATTTGTTCACCTTTATGCACATTCACTTTAGAAATGTTTGTCATAGATCCCTTCCACATCAGATCACTCTCACCATTATTTTTTAATATAAGTCATTGGTTGATATTTCTCAAATGCACTCTCTTAATTTTTTAAAAGAGGCATCAAACATGTAGTAATGGAAAAAGTAGCCTTTTTTCTTTCTTGATCTGATAATTGACATTAAAATTGAACTAATTGTGTCTTGGAGTGCTATTGTAATGTCTTGTACACATTCACATCATTTTAAGACCTTTATTTAACTAAAACATGCCTTAATTGGTCCTTTGCAAGGGTGTTGTGAAGTGTTGTAACGCACTTTCACACTTTTCTAGGACTTATTTGCTTAATTAAACCTTATGGGCCCCTTTCTAAATAAAAATATGCAGAATCTATAACTTGTTTAAGTGTTGTAAAGTATTTTAAGGCACTTTCACATTTATCTAGATAGTCCTAATTCATTGTGGTTAAGTGGAGTTATTACCCCCTTTTTAGGCCTTAATTTTGACACCTCCCAAGGATCTATCCCGACAATTATAAATTAAATATGAAATTATTTCAGTAGGAAAGATGTGGTCCTAGTAAGTTGAGCAAGGACCCATTCGCCCTTAGTGGTGAATGGTTCCTCCCTTAATAGAACCCCACTTTCTTAGTTGACCTCGAATGGGTTTTTGGCCTTCTTTCAACTCCCTAAAGCTCGGTCCTAGAAACTTAGCTAGGAACCATTGGCCTTTGGTGGTGAATGGGTCCTCCCTTAATGAGACCCTAATTTTTGAATTTCATTCTGGTGGGAATTTAATTATGTTTCTTTCCAAATTTGGTGTCAACCTTAGTTCTTTGAATTTTGGGGTTAATCTCCTAATTTAGTATAAATAAGGGGTTAATTCACATAGTTTCACCTAGCAATTTTAAGAGAGCATCCTAAGACTTTCAAGCATTCAAGAATTCAAGAATTCAAGTGATCAAGAATTCTAGAGTGTTTCAAGAGCATTCATAGGGCATTTCAAGTGTTTATTGTAGCAATTCAAGGTCTTATCACCATGTCAAGGGTTTAATGCATTCATGTGTGTTGATCTAAGAAGTTAATGTTGCATTGATGATCCATTTACAAGCATCATCCTACATCCAATATCTACATTTTTCATGGCCACTCCATTATTGTTTGCAGATTTGATTCACAAAACAAAATCCAAGGTGACATCATTTACATTATTGCAATTTCATACTTCATTTCCTTTATTTCATCATTTGGTTTAATTACCTACAAGGGGTTTGACTGAGGAAAAACCCCATTCACTAACAAATCAACAAGTTTTCTTGCCCTTGAGTGTGTGATTGTATATTTACAAGTTGAAGATTGAAAGTTGAGCAAGTTTTGGAGAAAAATTGTCAAAGTTGTCAAGTTGCTAAAGTTGTCATTCAAAGTGAAAGATCACAGAAAGAGCTCTACAGAATTAACTACAAGCTTCCAAAACTTGGTAACCGGGATTTCAAGAGTGCAGACATCTAGGTGCAGGATATTGAAATTAGTTTTTCGAAACCCTAAAAGGACCCATTCACCATTGAAGGTGAATGAGTGCTCCATAGCTCAAAACCAACAACATTTTGGCCAGGTACATAACTTTTTATGCTCTAAATACATCCCCCATAGTTGCTATAACAGTTAGGTTGCATTTCTGGTTGTTATTAGCATCTTATTTTGCATATTTGAAGTGATTTTGGGCTAGGAAAATAAGTGATCCATCTCATTTGGGAAAGATCCTATTTCCTCACCATTTCAAGACATATCTAATATTTCATTCCAAGAGTGATTCTATTTGGATCTCTTAGCCATAAGCTAAATCTACATTTAATTTGAATATTATAAATAAATAAACTTTCTAAGAAATAATTAATGTTGTGAATTCACATCATTTTTTAGAAAAAAATTATGTTCTCTACCAAGCCTTGGTAGAAGGAAAGTAAGTGGTATGTGGATACTTTGTTATGTAGATATACCCCAAGAACATCATTGTTAGCAAGAAAATGGGGAAACATAGACAAGAGTTCTAAGCCCCAAGTAATTTCCATGTGTTGTATTTATAACCTAGACATAGTCATATGAGAAGAGTAAGGAGTTAGCTTAGACAGTGCATAAACTAGTTAGCATAATGAAATATACAAAAAATGATTGCCATAACTCATAATCTGACATATTAGATATAAGTCTAGGTATAAATATTTGTAGTGTTGTAAAATTACACCCCTTGCAATTTCACCTACATTTTCGCATCCACTTTAGTGTCCACTCCCTTAGTATTTGTGTAGGCTCATTTTGGCCCTTGCACCAAAAAATTTCCCCTCAAGATGCTCAAGACCCCTTTTCAACAACTACCTTTGCATCTTAGCTTTGTGTCAAACCTTGTGCTTTCCTCATTCCTGCTATTTTTTAGTGTGATTTATCTAGAAACTAGCATGTTGTGCGAACGTTTGCATGTTGTGCTAGCATCCCATGACATTTCAATGTTCAAATGGTCATTTTGTGAGTGTCATTCCACTTGTCACCTACCTTTTTCGGTGGTAACGGCTTGCTCGACAATTTGTAATGGATTAGGAGCCTTCTTTTCCCTCCTCTTTTCTCTTTTAGATCTATCTTTTCACTTCATTTGGTCTCTTAGGCTCCTTCTTGCATATTCTTTCTTACTCTCTCTTCTCTTTCTATTGCTCTCTTTCTTGTATAGCTCTCTACAACTTGCTACAATAGGTTCAAAGTTCTCACAACACTCTTTTTAACTCTCTTGGCTCTCACAACTCTCTCTCTATTTGGCTTCCTCAAGCCTTGCAGGTGATATCTACTTGTCTTGTGTCTTTGAGCATCTTGGGATTTCTCACACCCCTTATCTATGCATTTTACTATCTTTTTTATTTATCTATCTATCTATCTATCTATCTATCTATTTATCTATCTATCTATCTAGCTGTCCCTAGAGGTGGAAACACCAAAATGGGGGTTTGACTAAGGCAAGCCCCTAAATAGCCCTGAGAATTTTCCTTGGTCTTATGTGTGTAGGTATTGAAGACATTTATTTGTTGGAGGCTTCATTGCTTTGGTTGTTGTGAGTAATTTATTTCTCCTCTTTAGCTTTATCATTTACATTTCATTTAGTTTTCTTTATTTTAGTTTTGTTACTTTCTATTATTTTCTCGCATTCTTAAGAGTTCTTAGCAATTAGATTGTTAGTAGTTATTTAGCTATTTTTGTGACACTCTCAGTTTTTGGTTTGTACGATCTATGCCATTGTGCCTCTGGGATGCTAGTGCATTGTGCTATCGTCCACGTGCTATGCTTCCATCCTTGACCAAGAGTCTGCCAGTTTGTCTAGAAGACCTCTGCGATCTACTCCTAATTTTATAACTCTCACCTTTTTATCCTATCACTTAAGTTTAGTTCCTTGAGGTAGTTGAGGAGCATTTGCTCCTTGAAGACTCTTGATTTTCTCGAGACTCGAGGTTAGAAAATCTTCTGCTCTACAATATTATTTCTTGTTCATCATGTACATATACTAGGAGTCTTACCCTCTTTACAATTCCTTCTTACTATCATTCTTCTACTATTTCCTAATCTATCTATTTCTCTTCTTCTCTCCCCCTTTCTACTTATTACTTTCTCCCTCTCTATTACAATGTATCTTATCCTATACAAATATCTACTTGGTGGTATGTTTCCCTTATATTTTTCTACTATCTTGGAGGGTGTCCTTTCACCTAGAAGCTCTGTAATACTTTGCAGAGGTTTATGGTAGGATCCGAGTGACTATTCTAGCTATTAGCTAGTTCTTTGCCAACATCATCCCCCCTTTCAAAACATTGGCATGTCCTCAAGACAACTCTACTGCTCTTGGATTGGGAGAATAGATTTATAATCCCCTTAAGATTAGAAAAATTGGTATCCCACTCTACCTTGCCCTACTGCAACAATTGATTTTGCACATTGATCTACGTGAGGAGGCATTCTCCTTTTGGAAGTGTGGAGGGGATTTAGATCTATTGGGATAAATTTTGTGCATCCTTGAGAATCTTGGTGACATGTGCTTGGTGTATACTGACCACCTCCCTTTGTTGTTGAAACTTATGCCTCCTCTACTCACATCCTTTAAGTAGCTACTTCTTATGATGCATTAGCAGAAACTGATGGACAAACATGGGCACAGATAGAGGCCTTGCATGATGAATACCTCGCCTATATTTTTTCCCTAAAAACTCAAGAATTACACTATTGAGTGAATATATTTTCTCCCATTTATTTTTTATCTTTTCTTTCATAGAATTGGCACAAGGCTTTGTCTACTAAATTTTAGTGATCATTAGCTTGAATGTAAATATTTACATCAACCACAATGGAAGTAAAGATCTCAAGATCTCATGATAATTATTTTTCATTAAATTATAATCCTTGATTTAAAAAATCCACTATCATCTTCCTAATGAACCATAATATCCTATTTGTCTTCATCAATAATGTTTCAATGCTTATTTAGGATAAGATCCCTTTCAACTGTTTTTTTATTAGACCTTTGTGCCAATATTTGGGACTATGAGGCTGAGGTTTTCGATAATAAAATTTTATCTTATACCCTGATGAAGAAGAAAAACCACACCTCGTCTCAAACCCACAAATTCCAGATTACAACGACTCTGTTTAAATGATAAATCCAAAATCGACAAATTCTTGTGTCGATTTAAAAAAAAAAAATCGATTTACAATCGCATTCAACAGTTCACTCAAATTTTAAAACCAAAATCAAAATACGTAAGAAATTTCATTACATTTGCCAGGCATCCGATGCCTCTCTGTTTCCAATCCGTCTCTTCAAATTCCCCCTCTACTGGTCTGATTTCCCTTATCAGAAGATCCTTAGAAGCATTCAAACTATTGTGCTCGACTCAGCTCAGCTTGCACTTTATATTTGACATCTGAACCTGATTACACTTCTGCCACCGATCTCGGTCTTCTTCCAGCTTAACAATCTCAGCTTTCAAACTAACAGCCACTCTCCCTCAAACACATCGCCCATCTCTTCAAATCTTTACTTTTCTTTGTACATTCAATCCTCCTTCAGAGGATGCGTGACCTTTCCAACCTGCATCTCTTCGGTCTATAAAGACTCGTTACATCTGTGCGTTGAGCCTTACAAACATCCCCGTCATATTTCCTCTTCAATCTGCAATTGGTTTGTCTACTATCTACCGCATCCCCTCTCATTTCCTATTGGCGTTCCTTCTGATCACTACGACGCACCTTTGCACTGAAATCTGCGCCTCTTTCTCGACATCTGCTCGACTTTTCTCTTTGGTTCTCATGCTTCAACTTATGTCTTCTACGCCAATTGCCAATTAATTCTTTTCGATAGAGTTTGCAACCTAAATAAGACTCTTTGTCACGCGGGCTCTCTAAGCTCTATGAATGTTCATTATTTAAATCTGACCCTGCTTCTTATCTAACAACTTCTACACAGTCCATGGTTCTTTCTACCCTTCCCCTTCTTTTTACTTCCATATAATTTATACACATTTTTTCACTCTATGAATTGATACACATGTTTTTATATTCTAAACCAAATAATTGCTTCTAACCTTATTATTTCTTAGTTGATACTTCCTTCACCTACCCCACCCTCTATTATTGACCTATTCCTATCTCCCTTTGATGATTTTTTGGTGCTTTTCTGCACTTTTTTTTATCTCTTCTCCTTCTCTTATTATTTCTTCCTCTTTTGAGATTCCTACTAAGGGTTAGCATGACCCTACCTATATAAAATTATTCCTATTTTTGAGGTCTACCATTGGCAACCTTGTTGATCCCATGTGCTTCTCCAACATAGTTAATAAGGAGTTCATGGATAACCAAATACATCTAAAATCATCAATGGCCATTTAGATTTTGAAAAATCACATGAGAGCAAGGATCTTGTGTGATTAGATGCCACATGGTTTGGAACTAACTTCATGACCTTACAAATAATTTATGGTTTACTACCACATTTGAAGCAAATATTTATGAGATAATAATGAATAAATTATTCTTATTCCAAGAAGATAAATGGAGACAAGGTCACGAAGGAAATAATTTTATTATACATCTCCATATATAGTTCTAATAATATCATCAACATAACTTCAAACTTTAATTTAAACTTATATTATATTTTACATTTTTAAAATTCTAAAATCTAATATTATGCATTGTTCTATTTTTTGAGTTATCTTTATTACAATGTTAATTTGTTTATATTTTTGAAATATTTATTCATGATTTTTCACTTAGTATATGGGGAGAAAAAAAAACATGTTACCTTATGATGTTGTGGACAAGGTCAGAGCTGGGCCATTTGGAACTATTATAGAAAATATAACATAAGTTTAAGCTCATTTAAGAAATTATTGATCAAAGGTGGAATAATCAGCTCCACCAACCCATTCATACATAGTGGCACACCACCTCAACCCCAAATTTTTCTTTGCACATAGTTTTAGGGCCGTTGATGGGAAGGCTATGTAATTCCTCTCAACATGCATTGAGAGGATGATGCTTTGGGTCAAGGCCATGGAACTAAGTATGGATCATTTATATAAATACAAACATATTAATAGGGTCTCTTCTCTTTAGCACATGGTCAAAAATATCAATCTTCACTTCACTTAATTTTTTAAGTTTATCATGTATGTATTATAGATTACTTAAAAAATTATGAATACCTTTTATATATTCTTGATGGGAAGATTGGAGTGGAATAAAACAATAAATATTCAAAATCTAGACCTCTATTTATTTCACAACCTTATAACACTTTTGGATTTGAGCAAAAGCATAGTTTATTTGATGCCATTTGTATAAAGAATCAAAAGAGGTTGACATAAAAGTGCTTTGATGAAGTTATCATTATCCAATTAAAGCTTCATTTTCACTCAAAAATGTAGAGGTCTTAGATCCATATAGAAAAAAAATCAACAAAAATAAAAGTAGGATGTATTGGATTGGACAACATAATTGTTCACGATGACATTGAGCCTAAGGAGGAGTCAATACCTTCTATTTGAAGGTGGGATCTATAGTTATTATGAGGGATTGGTTCCCAACCATCACTATAAAGTGTATAAGGAAGAAACCTTATACATTATTGTAATATGCATTAATTATAATAGTTTATGATAATTTTATTCATATAAATGGATGCAATAATATACTCTCATTTATTTCAAATCTGATGGAAAATACTTCCCCAACATTTTAGAAAGTCATTTGGTATGTTTTGTAACTATATTTTGCATGAATTTTGTGTTTTTTTTTAAGTAAGTATTTTTATTTTACTTTTTTGAGATTTATAATTTTTTGAGTTTTACCAAGTTGATGAGCCCAAGTCAAAATCGGTATATCAAGTTGCAATTTTTTGAACTATGGTCAAAACCTTAGATAGGGAGTATGCTAACATGTTGACCAAAGGAATTACACTTTAAAAAGATTTATTTCTCATTAGCAAAGATTTTGGTGTAGTCAATGAGTAACTCATAAACTAACCTCTTTTCACCATTGCAATCTATGTGTGGTTATTTACAACATGCACAATGTTAGAGAGACTATTAGTGTAGAACAAAATCTCATCATAGGGATAAACCATTATATGAATAGCTTATAAATGAGCAGATTTGATAAAGATAATAGTCACAAATTATAGAGGACAGCAAGGCATGTCTAGACTTGTTTGCAGTGCTAGTGTTGGAATGAAGGAAGCTTAACAAATCAATTGGAAAGACTTCCACCCCAAAGGCTACATCCAAATTAAAAAATAATTTGGTACAGATAATATTTTCTATGTATCCTACTAACAACTTTCTCACAATTATTATTCATATGTGATTATTCACAATACACACCTAACAAACACATATGTATGTGCACATGACACACAAATACACATACATGCATGTACGCACACACCTACACACAAACCTCTTTACATAGATATTACACTCTTCAATAATCAAATAGTTAATATCAATTTTACACCTTGTCTCTAATAAAAAGTGACAAATAATTATCCTACTTTTACTAACCAAAATTTACCTTCGATCATTACATTAAATACATATAAAAATTAACCCACACAATCTATTCCTAAACGCTATCCTAAAGAATTGCTAAATAAAGAGTCTAGAAATATCCTAAACAATCTCTAAACAAAGAGTCTAGAAATACTGGGCCTAAGTAGGACAAATTTAAAAGAGAAAAAGGTAAAGTAAAGCATTTTCCACTGTCACAAATCGACTTCACGGACATCAGATCAGACATAAGGCCTTGCAAATCTAAACATTATAGAGTAAAAAATCCATCAAAGATTAAAATTGATATAACTTTAAAAATGTTCATACCAAAACAGAAAACATGGTGAAAACAGACCAAACTTTAAATGGTTGCAATCCTTATAAATTATGCCGGAAATCATTGGTAGCAATCTCCAATGGGTGTTTTTCATTAAAATGATAAACAGATCCTACATTTCTGCTATCTTCCTTAGAATAGAGCTTTTTTGGCTATGCTGCTTAGCTTCATCCTATAGACTTGTTACAGCATCAATGGATATTAAACATTTTGCAATATACAAAAGAATTTACCAAAGCACTTTAAATAGTATAGCTAAAGAAATTGCCTGAAGGATCATTTCAGTCTGGTGGAATAAAAGGAAACATGCAGAAGGATTTGAAGGATACAGATATGGAAAGTGATGGATGCAGCAACATAAATTCTTCACCACATTCCTTATTAGTTCTTCAGGAAACACAGTAAATAGTCACTCCTAGCAAGTTAATGTGAAAAATGTAATTGAAAGGATGGGAAGTGCAACCAATAAATATAATGCTGGAATGCCCGCGATTAGCAGGAAAGCAATAAAGAAAAATTACTTTTTTTTCTTATTGGAAAGAGCAATTTAAAAAAACCTTACATCAAAGATCAGCATCAAAGCTGAAGCAAAACAGCACTGATAAAGTTTCAAAAAGAAAATTTACTTGTAGATGGATAAAATATAGAGAGTAATTCATAAATTTATGGTGTAAAATTAAAGGGGAGAGCAATGCATTTATGAAAAGCCAATGATACAGAAGATAACTTAGGGTTATTTTCAAAATTCTGTATATTATGATACAAATTAAGCGACGAAAATGGAAATAAGAGCACACACCTCACAGACTTGTTCTTGAATTCCATCGTTTGAGATGCTGCGTTCCTGATGCAAGCTACTCATAAATCTTTATTCTTCCCTACTTGAGATTCAATCAGACCTGAGCTAGTCCTCCATAAGCTTGGAATTTCAAACTGTTTTCTTTCTTGTCAAATGACTTGGAACTCACAAATCCAACTCAACGTCTTTCCTGATTTGCTCTGCCCTCGGAATTTGTAGCTCTGCCAAACCAAATTGAAGCTTAATTGATTCTGAATTTGTTTCTGGCAAGAAAAAACCTGAACTGAAAGGTTTCTGGATATTGCTGTTTAATCTTTCTCTACATAAAATGCTTATAAAGTATCCGCCTTCCCAGCAAATTTTGGTGCAACAGGGCACATTCATTCACTGAGACCTGTAAGGCTGCCAGTATTTGAAAGCGGGACCTACATATATTCTCGGTTTCTTTACCGGGAATCGAACTTGTATCCTCCGATGCGTTTTTGGATGATACCTGAACCTACTAATTATTTTTCCAGAGATTCGATTTCTTATGTGCTTTACCTAATAAGTGTCGTCAAATGCCTTTCACGCTCTTTTATTTTTTTTATTATTATTTTAAATAAAGTATAAATGCTCTGTGGGGGTTTGGGTATGGGAAGGAATTTGCTTACGTAAATTCTATTTTCCTGAGTTGAGCCTGAAAGTGACATTTAAGTTGACTTTGATAGCCTATAATATAATTTAATCATGTTGACTAATACTATTGTTAAACTCTAAGGGAGGTTGAACTGATTGGTTGAAGTGTATATGTATAAGTGTATATGTATTAAGAGAAAAGTTAATAATTAATTTAATCATATTTTTAATTAATTAATTGATTTAAATATTTGATTGAATATTATTGAAGTTATAAAAAAAATGTTTTTATGTTTAGGATTTTATTCGTATTAGACTTTAGGGGTGTGACTTTTTTCACCATCTTTTTTATAATATGTGTAACATTATTTTATAAATGATAATATAGACACTTATTCAATATATATATACATATATATATATATATATAATGGTCATCTATATTAATCAATATAATGAAACAATGTTATAATTTATAATAAATTCATCTTACATTTAAAAATCATAAATATGTAAATCAACAAAAGAAAGATTTATAGGAATGCAATAATAATAAAACTCTATCTTTAAAGTTTTTTTGTCCACTTAATAAATAAAATATTGGTGAAAAGCAATATAGTGCAGGTTTATTCATTTAAACATGAGAATGTGTTGACTATTAGTAATAGGATTGAAAAACTCATATAATTTATGATAATTATCTATGAACATTTAATTTAGATATCAAGATTTGATTTTAATTATATTTAATTTCTTAATGTTGAATATTTGATTGAGAATCAACCATAGGTTTATCTATAAACATGAGAATGTGTTGACTATTAGTATAAGGATGAAAATATCATTACTTTATAATTACCTATGAATAGTTAATTTAGATGTCATGGTTTGATTTTAATCATATTTAATTTGTTAATGATGAATATATGACTAAAATTAATTTGGATTGTGTTGAGAGAGTGAGGTGTGAATGAATTATTTAATATTGACTATAGATGTTTAGTGATAATGTTATCAAATAAATGTTATCAAATAAAAGGTTTATCTAGATTGACATGTATTCATGATAGTGATTTTAGATTAAATGTTTTCAATTTTAAATTAATAATTATACTATATATTTTTATATGAAACTTGATGTCTTCATAAATTGATGAGTGTTCAAGTAATATGCTAATAGAGACTAGGCCAAACTAACTAGAAAGGGGGTTACTCAATTTCATAGGAAAATCTATTGATTCTATGATGATGCAATAGTGAACCCATGGAAGAGGTAGTAGAGAGGCTAAGTGTCAATCATCATAGGTAACAAGATTAAATAAAACAACATTAGAATTTAAAATAAACCCACATTACACTTAAATTTTTAAACATGCAAACCAAAAAGAAAAGATCCATATGAGTTTAATAATAATAAAGCTCCACCTTTAAAATATGTTCCCACTTTATAATCAAAATATTGGTGAAAGACACCATAGTGTAGGTTTATTCATTAACACATGAATGTGTTGATTATTAGTATTAGGGTAAAAATCCCATGGACTTTATGATAATTATCTATGAATATTTAATTTAGA
Source organism: Sequoia sempervirens (assembly GCA_007258455.2). NCBI lineage: Eukaryota > Viridiplantae > Streptophyta > Pinopsida > Cupressales > Cupressaceae > Sequoia > Sequoia sempervirens. The sequence goes on from VDFB02068935.1 coordinate 18,587, forward strand.
TGTCATGGTTTAAATTTAATTATAATTAATTTGTTAATGATGAAATAACCTATGAATAGTTAATTTATATGACATGATTTGATTTGATTTATAATTAAGTTAATGATGAATATTGATTGAAAATTAAAAAATATTGATTAGATTGTGTTGAGAGAGTAAGGTGTGAAAGAATTATTTAATATTGATTAAAGATGTTGAGTAATAATGTTATCAAATTAATTTTTATCTAGATTGATATATATCTTGGATAATGATTTTAAATTAAATATTTTTTATTTTAAACAAATTTTTTAGATTAATAATTATCATGTAGATTTTTAGATGAAACATGACATCTCAATAGATTGTTGAGTGGTAGGTAACATGCTAATAGAGACTAGGTGAAAAGAGAGATACATCATTTCATAGAAAAATCTATTAATTATGTGTTGGTGCAATTGTAGACCCATGGAATAGGAAGAAAAATGGCTAGGTTTTAATCATGATCGATCCCTTATTGGTCCAAGAGCAAGTGAGTGGAATTTGTATGGCCAAATATGGAAAATATAAAAGATATTATTTTTTGGTATTTTCTATATTTCATAATTCATATTTTTGGAGGCCTTCAAAGCAAAATTTGGTCTGAGAACTTCCATTAGTTTCTTGGAATGGTTTTTGTAGGTTGCATTCCAAGAAACTCAAACTAGTTCTCTTGGAGATCTTTCCAAAAATTCCAAGAAGTCTAAATTTTCCCAATGGGATATGAGTTATGACCTCAGTAAGTTGGTGTGCAAAACTCTTTTTTTTTATATTCTTCAATTTTGGTAGTTAATTTATCCCCATCCAACTATTCATTTCATCTTCCAATGATGTGGTGACCTATGATGTTCTTTGGAAATGTATAAATGTTTAATTTGAAGCTAATAAAGATAGTTTTAGAGGAATATATCTCTCCTAATGAGTTTACCAAATTATTCAATTATGTGTTTGTATAATACCAATGGTTCCTCACTAAGTATTATTACCTAAATTCTTAATTGAATTTAGATCAATTATAGAAAAAAGATTGAATGAGTTACATGATATAAGAAATAAATATTAAACCTAATAATAATGCGTTATGAGTGTTGAGACTTGGATGATATTCAATTATAAAGAGTCCTCAAGTAGTAAGATTTTGTCTGCATACTTGGCTAGGGTGATATGTTGTAAAGTTAAAAATGTTGTGGTACAATGGTCATAGTGTATTTCCTACTAATGATGTTACAATTTTTATGAAATATAAGTCATTTCACATGTAGTAGTATTGTGACAAAAAAACAAGTTATTTGAAGAAGAATTCACAATTTATGTAACTACTGTTTGTTGAAGCATGAAGAGTGGTATTGAAGCATATATGGTAAAAATGGGTTCCATGCAATAAAATGAAAGATTAGGGTAATTTCTTGGAAGATGACACTAGTTATCACAAGTGGTCAGGCGTAATGTTATGTTATGTGAGCTACTGCAATCTTGAAGCTATTAATGGTAGTTATACTAATAACATACATGTATACTAATATTATTCAAGGTGTAATAATTAAATCATAGTGTGTGGCAATAGAAGAGTTAATTATGTGGTCATCCATGTGGAGGCATCACTTTTGATATTTTATGTGCTATGTTGATGTTATGTATGGTCATATTATAGTTACATGGCTTTTGGCATTCAATTGATTGGTTAAATAATTATATAGTTGATATTTCTATGAATATGTCTCTATATCACAATATGTGCACGAAGATGAGGGACCAAAAATTGAACAAAACCACTTTTTGGTCCATTGTGCATATAAAAAAAGCATGCTATAATGTGCTTGAATTATGACTTAGTAGCACTATTGAGTGATAACACAAGAGTGTTATAATGCACTCATGTTTCTCTTTTCATAAAAGTAAAGAGAACATGCTCTTTAGATTTTACATAACACAAGTGTGTTATAACTTGCCTTGGAAGCTACCAACTCTTATAGTTGATTTTTCCTTGGACATCCAACCCAAATAGTCGAACTTTCATGTCAATACCCATGGAAAGATGTGTTTTTTGTAAAATATAAAAATATAACTAAATATAGAACATGCCCTCCATTAATTTTGCATATTTTGAATGTGGTCTAAAAAATTACTAAACAATATTGCCAAGCTTTTTATTATTATTATGACCATGAATTTTTTCTACATTTTAAAATGTTAAGGATTTTATCTTCAATTTCTTTTGTTAGTACATCTTCCTTTTTTGTTAAAAACATGTGTATAGTATTTTTGGTGATGTTTTTTATTTGTTCATCTAAACTTGAAACAAAATACATTTTTACATTATAGAATATATTCTATACACACTAAAAAAATAATTCTTATTAGTTTTTTTTAAAAGGGGGGGATCATGCTCAACTTTTCATAGTTCATAATGTGTTATATTGAAAACTAGTAAAAATTATGTAGTCATTAAAAATTAGCAAAAAAATCAAGCATAAACTATGTGATGTTAGCTAATTTTTTATTGAAGCAATTTTTGAAGTACTTTTAAAAAGTCAACATTTTAGGGGGAGCACATCAGATCCTATGTTATATTTTTTGATAGAGATAAGAGAACTTTGTGTGTTCCCACTATTTCAACCCCTTAATCTTCACCATTTTAAACAAAATAGTAGTTTAAAAACTAGATTTTGAGAGCTACAAATATTTTTCTTATCATATCTTTAATTTTTTAGTGTGGCTATAATTAATATCTCACCCAAGATCAATTTTTATTGATTTAAAAAAAATGCCTACTTTTGACCCCCTTTTGGTACCCCATTCTCATGCACATACCTTTCATCTCATCCAAATGTGTCAAGGTTACTCACTTAAGTGTATAGGAAAAAATGATATGGGTTAGTTTTATATTGTTGATGTGTAGACATTATGTTGGCACTTGATTTTGTGACTCGTTTTTGAGGTAGATGGGCCTTCAATATAGTAGAGAAAGTCTCTTTTCAGGTCTGAGGATAGTATCTAACCAAAATAATCATGCATTAAAACATCTAATTATGGTTTTTATTTCAAAAAAATTACATTGTACAAATTTTTGATAATTAAAAAAATCCACCTTTGATCTTGAAAGTTGTTTTGGCAAGTTTTGAGCCTAAAATCAATGTTCTAGCATTCAAGAGTGAGTTTGTAGAATGTGGGTGAAACAACAAAAATTATTAATTTTGATGATTGAACTTATACTATTAATTTATGGAGATTTTCTAGTTCCAATTTCAAGTATGTCAAGTGTTTTATGTGGTCATGGAAAGTTTTATTTTAACTACTTGTGCAACTTAGTTGTTATTACAAAAAATCTAGAATATGGTCTATTTTTGAAGTTCTAGCAAAATAATAATGGTTGTTAGTATGTATCATCACTCGCAAAGTTTTGCATCTTTGAAATTGTTGATGGGTGTTTTTGCACTTTCTCAACATAGATAGCATACAAGTATGCTACCTCTCTTGAAAGGTAATTTTTGCAACTAAGTTTTAGAAATCACCCCAAGGTCTCTTGGGTGTTAGGTCATGACTTGCAAGAACAACTTAGTTGTTGATGCGATTTATTGGTAATCACAAAGGGAATTTATGATTCACTAAGCTTGGGAATTTGGGTCTGCAAATGGAGTTTATGAATTTTGGAAATAGATGAACAACTATTGCAAGTTCAAAACAACAAGCTAAAACTCCATCTTTTTCATTAGATTTGGCTTTACAATGATGTCAGAACTTTTTCTTCACTTCAACTTCAATGAAATAGGAAAAGGGGAAAAGGGTTAGAAGTTTCCTATACTTGCAACTAATGTTGAACAATAACAATGGAGGATGCTACAATGGACAAACTTCCTAAAACTAAGTTCCATTTAACGAGGGATAGCCCACAGTCTCATGAAACTAGTGCAATCTCCTAAGGTCTATAGATTTTCAGGTTGTTCATTCACCATTAAATCATGAATAACAGTTGAACTTAGGTGCGACAATATAAAAAATGCTTAGACTAACCTTACACAACAATAAATACCGTAAATAAACAACTAAAAGGATGAGCATAGAAAGACATCAAACACCATAGCATTCTTCACTGGATTAAAGTTCAACATAAAGTACCAACTGGAATAGCTTAAAAATTAGAGCAACAAAGTTAATATCTAATCTTTGGAGATTGAAGCATGCACACATGGAGAAGAAAACACAAGAAACCATCAAAACAATGCTTTTCTCATTAATATTCTACAACATGCCTTTACAAAACAAGTCATCCCTCTCTTTGAAAATGAGAGGATGCCCCTATTTATATTTTTCCAAAAGAAAAATGAATGGATATAATTCATTTACATTGTGTGGCTTACATTCATTTTACATTAGGGTTTCACCTACCCCCAAATATATGACAATATAAAAAGGACTTTTGTCTTTTCCCTATTTTGTCCTCTAGTCTATTTTGTCTTGTAGTTGATTTTAAATTTTAGCTACTTCTAGCTTTTATGGCTATGTTGTCAAATAATCAATGTCATCTATTGATCCAAGGGACATTTTTCAGTGAAATTTGAAGTATCTCCAATACTCCAAAATTCAGCACCATCAGAAAGAGAATGACATCCTAATTCCAATGCAATTTGAACGGAGTGAAAAGGACTCCGTTTGTGTAAGTTATGGCCAGTCAAACTGGCTTCAGGGGCGTTTAGAAGGCAGAAAAATAATCATCTCAGAAAATGACGAAACCAGCATCATTGCGAAGAGCTCATCGAGACAATTCTGACAGCATTCATTTTGTCAAAATCTGACATCATATGCTCGAGTTACAAGCAGTCAAACTTTAGTCAACTTGAAGGTACAACTGATGACGTCATCATGCTGACGTGTCAATCCGTACCGTACGAAATCCACATGGATGAATTCGGACGAGACATGTGGCAGCTGAGTTAGATTATATGGACCAATCATGGCATAATACGTGTCCAACCGTACAGTACGGGCATCCCAAGTGGCAGTCCAGTTAGCACACGTCATCAGCTTTGTCAGAGGTCTAGTTAGCATACGGATTTGCTTAGTCAGCCTCCTTGACGAATTGG
>VDFB02068936.1:0-22004 GCA_007258455.2 Sequoia sempervirens
AATCGAATTTGTATCCTTTGATCTACTAGAGCAAATATTCACACATGTGTTCATAGATAAATGAGGGTTGGAAGATAATTGTTAGTAAGTTCAAACTCGAGTGCACAAATTTGTCAAAGTTACTAGGTGACTTAGGTCTATGGAACTCTAGAGATAAATCATTTAAGTTGCAAAACCAAGCTCCCAAATAAATTAGGACTGATAATATTCTTGTGCCTAAGATGTTGAGAGTCAAGAAACCTAACAATTGGGTGCATGTCATGTGTGTGCAATTTTTTATATGACTCTTGCATCCATTGAGCCCACACATCTAAGGACATTAAATTTTTGGATGTAGACACCTAATTAAACCGAGTTGTATAGAAAACTTTCACATACATAAGCATAGTTAAAGTATGTCAAATGTGATTAGGTTAAAATAATTTTAATCTCTCTAGAATGTTAGCAATATCTAACTAGAAGGATTGTATAGGAAACTTTCATTGATCACAACCATGTGGTGAGTTGGTTTCTTTCAAACAAAATAAAATTATAAAAAACTTAATAAAGGAAAAAATATTTCTAGCTGTGGTAAACTCTGTTATGTCTGATCATTTACTAACCCTCAGGTTCCAATCCCTAGAAGACATACCATTAGAGTATTATGTTGCATCTAAATTTGGGGGGGAGATATGCACCATCATAGTATGCCACACTTAAATATAGTTGTAGAATGCCTCAATGGATGAGACAACCTATTAAAGTGTGACCATATATTAATGAAAAAATAGTGCCAAATCCACATTCTTGAGAAAATTGATCTTTCAATAGATTCAATTTCACCAATATCTATACACAATTGATATGCTTATTGTAATAACTTAGGTCTTCATAGACCAACAAAAACTAGTATGATATATTTTCTATGTTCTCAAATTAGATAACCAAACCTAGGAACAAAGGAACTCATCAATCTTGCTTAATTTTTTTCATTGTCAGACTTGATTTGAGGAGGATAAAATCTAGTTTCGAGCTCATCATATTAGATCAAGGGGTTTCAAAAATAATTGGAAAGCATTATATCCTAGTGCATTTTTTCTAAACTATCTCATTTTCATTCCATGTAATCATAATATTTACTATCATAAGAATCATTTAATTCTTTATATCATCTTTCTTGGTGCGTCTTTCACATATTGAAATTGGTCTTGAAATTGATCATACACATTTGGATTTGGGATTATAATAATCTCCTTGTCTTGTAATCCCCAAGATCTACATACATATGCTCTCCTCTTGCATTTTAGTGATGACTTTGAGTGCACCAAAAATAAGTGATCTTTCTTTTTATTTTGTGAGGCCTTCCTAGAGAAGTGATCACTCTAGGGGATGACCTCAACTTCGATGTTTCGATGGATTATAAAGAGCAGAGAGTGAATCAAAAGATACACCTCTTGGAAATGAAATATTGTTAATCTAGGCTAAGCCTCTAAGGACTTTATACCTTAGATAAGTGAAGGTGGAGAGTGGGTTACCCTTTCCTCCCAGTTGTTTTGTAGTATTTCCTTTAATCTATGGATTTAGGCCTCACGTACCCCCATGGTATATAGAGGATACCCCTAGTTGAGCTTGTAAATCCTATTTGAGACATTTTGTCTGTATCCCACTTGAAGTAGGCTTGTTAATGTGTCTTATGTGCTTGATTGTTTAAATATCCTTTCTTATTTGAAGCCAAAAGGGAAAAGAATATCCGAATTTAGCCATAGGAAAAGTTTCTTTATTTTTTATTTATTTTCTTATTGCACCAAATAATCAAAATTCAAAACAAGTAAACAAGAAAGTCTAGAGGTTATTAATGTTCTTGGTGTCACATTTTTTTTTGTTATATCTCTTTTCAAAAGACATCATTGTCAAGCCAAATCCATAAACCAAAATAACCATCAACAACACAACCAAAACTACCTTCCTCCTCCACCTCCACTTTCACAACAAAACGTGGGTTCTCACCACCAAAAAAATCCTAACCACCAAACATACCATTACCAAAATAACTATCAACAATACAACCAAAAAAACCTTCCCCTTCCATCTCCCCTTTCACAACAAAAAATGGGATCCATATTAGGCAACCAATCACTAGATGCTTTAACTGAACAATTCTAGGACCTCCAACAATAATTTTCTAATCTTCAAACTAGGGGTTCAAAAAAGAGATACACATTAGATGACATATGGCCTTATCCTTTAAATAGGAACATACCATCACAACCAACAGGTACCAACCATATCAATCCAACTTGGGCCAACCTTCATTTATTCATGAGTCCATACCATCAAAAGCAACTTACCTATGAAATCAATCCAACCTATCCATACCTAAAAATTATCCAATCTCTGCATATTCATGTACATCACCCCAATCACAACCACAAAACTTGCAATTCACAAATCCCTTATACCAAAAACGCAACATACCACCTCCTACCTCACAAACACACATGACAAACAAAAAATTCAACCAACCAAATATCAACTCACTTACACTTAGCCACATAATAAGCAATCCTACCTCATCAAATAATCAGGAGAATGCACAAAGAATTGCACCCAAGATGATGTACACCACCTATAAGCCAAAAACAACATATATTCCTTTGGGGGAACCATATGAATAAACCTTAAGGAACTTAATTAAGTCTAATATTATCACACTTCCTAAGTTTATTATTTATGGGCCAATTCCCTTCCTACCAAATAAATATTATAACTATATGCTATCAAGTTTTATTCCATGAAAAGTTGGATCTTCTAAACTATGAAGGAATCAAATATTTTATTTTAGCTCATTGTATGTAAATTTATGTTGTAATGACATAGTTGTTGTACCAATGGTAATTGATATGAAAAAGGAACTCCAAAGCCACTATTGTCTTTTCTTTGGTCTTCATCAATGTCTCCTTGTAAGTTCTAAAAAAATGGTATAATAATTCATAAACCACAAATGGATGCTTCTTTTGTCTCTAGATGACATGCATCGGAGATCAAAAATATTAAGGAAAGAATTGTCATAAAAATGGAAACAATTAACCAGCGAAATAAAATGACTCATTTGCATTATTATTATGTTGATATAGATTACAAAAGAAAGATAGATTGAAACCATTAACAATAATTAGGTAGAAAACTATGAGATACATGCATTTATTTTACTAAAAATGAGGTGAAAATGAGAAGAAAAACTACATTTGTATGAAATAATATGTTGCAAGAGTTTTACCCTTGGTCTCCTTGTGTTGTGCAGTGTGGTGCTTGGGTTCATGACATGGCTTAACCACCTCCTATAGATATTAGATCTTGTATAAATCTAGTAGTTGTATTGGGCATTGATAGGTCAATCTTTTGGTGCAACGGAAGCTACCTGTGTAACAATTGATATTAGAGCCAAGGTCTCTAGATGACATGACTTGGAGATCAAACATATTAAGGCAAGAATTTAGTCATAAAAAATGGAAACAATTAACCTACCCAAATAAAATGACTCATTTGCATTATCATTATGTTTATACAAATTACAAAAGAAACATAGATTCAACCCATTAACAATAATTAGGTAGAAAACTATGTGATCCATGCATTTCTTTTACTATAGATGAGGTGAAAATGGGAAGAAAGGCTACCTTTTTATGCACTAATATATTGCAAGAGTTTTCCCCTTGGTCTCCTTGTGTTGTGTAGCATGGTGCTTAGGTTCATGACATGGCTTAACTGCCTCCTGTGGATCTTGGATCTTGTATAAATCTAGTAGTTGTATTGAGCATTGACAGGTCGATATTTTAGTGCAGCAAAAACCACCTATGCATTAACTGGTATCAAAGCCAAGGTCACAAGTTTGAACCCCTCGCTTGCACTGGAGGGAATTGTTGCAAGATTTTCACCCTTGGTCTTCTTGTGTTGTGTAGCGCAAAGATTGAGTTTGTGACATGGCTTAACCACCTCCTATGGATCTTGGATCTTGTATAAATCTAGCGGTTGTATCAAGCATTGATAGGTTGATCTTTTGGTGCAATGACAGCTACCTATGCAATATAATACTAGTGAGAGAATGTGTGGTAGACAAAGTAATATGCATAATTGAATACATTTCTAGATTTGGCGGAGCACATCTAGTCCAGTGTGCAACCCCCTTTACTTTGATTATTTTTAACACATTTTTGTTTCTTAGTGTTGCCTATATTTTTATTATTTAAGTGCACGCAACCTCACTTTCCACTTATCGTTTGACTATGCCTAGGTGATCCCACAATTGTGGTTTACACTTTTTGGTCAAAATGGACATTGAATTGAATTTTTTTAACTAAATATTCACATTTGAGTACCTGTAGCTGCTAAATTATGAGGAATTTGATGATGAAAACTGTTGATGGTGTTTTTATGCACTTCTCAACACAGGCAGTGCGTAGATGCACTACCTCTCTTGAAAGCCAATCTCCCACAATCGAATTGCAGAACACTATCCCAAGGTCTCTCGGGTGTCAGGTCATGACAATGCTAAGATACCTCAGTAGTTTGATGTGATTTGCTAGAATCACAAGGCGGCCTTACAGAAACACAAAGTATGGGCACAAAGAATGAAGTTGGATCTTCGAAAAAAGAGTTTTTAGCATGAAAGCAGTTATGTCTTGGCTGTAGGTTCAAACAACAGTCTCAAACTCCATCTAATTATTAGATTTGGCTTTATAAAGTGCAATGAACCTTGGTGTTGTTCAGTTTCTAAAGAAAGTGAAAAAAGAGCGAAGGGGAAGGAAAGTTCCTAAGCCTAAAGCTTGCTGCGAATAGTAATAATGGAGTCCCTGCAATGGACAATTCCTTCAAAACAATATCCCACTTAACCAGGGATTTCACAGTATCATGGGAATCGTGCAATCTTCTAAGGGCTACAGATTTTTATCCTTCATCCACCACATACATGCATGAACTAAAGATAAGTGTTTGAGGCAGCTTAAATCAGGTCCAGGCTAACTTTGCAAAGCTATCTACCTTCAGCAAACAGCAAAAAGTATGGACTAAGGGATCATCAACAAAGCAGGAATTTTCATGAACAGCCAACAGCATTCCTAAGATTATCCAAATAACATGAACAGCTAACTAAACAACAAAGAGATCTAAGTTAAACATCTAAGATTGGAGAAATGAATCAATTAACATGAGAGAAAACAAGGAAATGCACCAAGTCAATGCTATTTCTCATATATTTCAACAGCATGTCTTTACAACAACTCAATTCTCTCTTTTGCAAATGAGGGGAGTGCTCTATTTATAGTTTCCAAAAAACCAAATGAATGGCCAAGATTCATTTCCATTGTGTGGCCATGATTCATTACAAATTAGGGTTTCACCTACCCCCAAATAGATTTACAATTAAAAAACATCTTTTGTCTTTTCCCTATTTTGTCATCTAGTGGATAACACTATTTGCATTTTCGCCCTGTAGCTAATTGCTGTTTCTTTGGCTGTAGCTACTCTTCTAGGAAGTCTTCTTCCTCGGCTGGGCTGTATGGTTGTTCCTCGGAGGCTGCGTGTTCAATATGCTTGAGGATCACGGCCTGGAGCTTGTCTATATCGAGGATTTCACATCTCAACGCCTAGTAGCTCCATTCTTTGGCATTCTCTTCCAGCCGCTTCCAATCCTCGTCATACTTTGAGCCCTGATCTCTGAAGAGGTCTGATCTATCGAAGGAATGGGCAGCGAAACTCAAGAAGTCCGTTGTGATATCTCCGGCAGTCCCGTCCTTCATCCGTTCTTCAAAATATGACCTGACCTTTTCCGCATCTAATTGCACCATGGGCATATCATGGCCCGTCATCAACTTGAGGTACTCGGCGCATTCTGCTCGGATCTCCTTGATCCATGCAATATCTGGATCCACCCTGCTCTGGATCTGCTCCATCCTCTCCCTTCGATTGATGAGGTCCCTGTGCCATATGTCCACCAACCAGTGATCTTCCTTCCTCAGTTCTAGCTTTTCTTCCCACGTGCTTTCTGACATTCGAAGGATGGCCTCAACCTTCGGGACGGCAGAGTCGTAGATCGCAGGGAAGTTGGTGCAGAGCTTCCTCGTGCCTTCCAAGGACTGAATCAAGTCTAGGAACCTATTGGCTATCTGCACAGCCAAGCCGATCCCTACGTTTTCGACCTTCGCAACCTGCTAGAACCAGTCCTCCATGGTCTTTTCTAAGTTTTTCCTCCTCTCTAGCTTATCTATCTGCTCCTTGGAGAGTAGCTGTGGCGCGGCCGTGGAGGTAGTGGGAAGGTCGTCTATTGAAGACCACTGCTGGATGTAGTCGGTTAGGGCAGCAACCTGCGCCTTTAATTCATCTTTGGTGGTCTTATCCTGCTTAATCAGATGCACCACCGTAGCCACTGACTCCTCCAGATGTCCGACCTTCTGTTCCCTGGTGGCTGTCCCTAGGTCGATCGTGGAGATATTGTAACTTACTCCATCCTGGCCAATAGTTGGCATTGCTACTTGTGCAGCCCGGGAGCTAGAAGCGTCCATGGTTATCCTAGAATGGACCTTAGGCTTCTTCTCCTTCTTCGTTGTGGCTAGAGATCAAGCCAAGATGGCCTCCAATCTTGACCTCGGGTCACTCAGGACAGGAGTAGTCTTTTCAAGTTGCTTTTCTAGCCAGTTGGGCATGGCAGATTGGTCCTTGGGTGTATCATGGCTGCCTTCACCCGTCCTAGTCAGGGGCAAGACTTCTGCCTCCTTTTCCTTTTCAATCTCTTCCTCTTCCCTGGCCACATCCTCCTCTTCGTCAGAGTCTTGATAGAACACGAGGCTTTTGATGGGTGCCTTGGTGGTCAGTATCTGAGTGAGATCCTATCCTTTTGCTGCCTCTTCTTCTTTCCTCTTCTTAGCAGCCTCGGGTTCGGGACTCCTTACAATGTGGGTCTTTGCCTCAGTGATATCCTTTTCGGGCTGCCCCTCTTTACTACGTGCTGACAGTTCCACTTCTTTTTCAACATCCTCATCAGAAATCTGAATATTTTTTCTGGTGCGCAAGCCATCATCTCCATCCCCGCCCTCGGAGGAGCCCATCTCTTCTTCCTCATAAGCAACCTCGTCAATGGTTCTATGCTCGTGCTCGGGTTGCTCGTAATAGTCATCAGCCTCCTCCTCCATAGGCTTTGAAGCCTCCTGCTCCAGCTCCTCCATCTCCTTGGAAATCTGCATGGTGGCCTCCTTGGTCGGCTGACCTGTCGGCAGTTGCGACGGCTGAGCTGTTGCGAGGGCTTGGGTGAGGGCAGCCTGGAGAGCGGGGTCCATTAAAAGTTGCGAGAGCTCGGGGGGAAGCCTCTGTAGGTGCCGTGTAATAGCCTCGGGCACGCTAGAAAGGGGAACAGGCGATGGTATTGTTGCTAGAGGTAGTGAGGTGATGGGTGACATGGCAGCAGCAGAGGAAGGGGAAGTGGTCATGCTCGAGGAAGAGTCAATATTGACTATAGATCCGGCCGGGGGCGAAGAGGCAAGGTGGACAAAAATGTCCACCGCTTGTGGGGATGAGGCGGCTGTGGCCTGAGAGGGGGGCAACACACCAGTCGGGGGAGGAAGGAGCAATGGAGGTTGCGCCTCTATTGTGACCACTGTCCTTTTAAGCTTCTTGGGAGACGAGCCTCCCGTATCCTTTGTTGCTCGTTCTTTGGGGCCCCCGGACTATGCCGTTTCTGCTTCTTTCCTCTTCTGGGACCTAGTGATGGGGGGAGACTTGGAAGTCTCACCAGTTGATGGGGAGGCAGCAATGTCCTCCGTGGCGCTCGGCCTGCTTTTGAGTGCCTCGTATGTTAGAGCCACCCCCTGTTGCTCTAGTTGTGCCACCTATCCATCAACCCACTCCTTAGTGCGAGCTATGATAGGCTGGGTGATGGTATCCAGGTCCTTGACCTCTTGTTCATCCCAGTCGATGGAGGGGATCGCCAGGTCGGCAACCGCAGGGTACCTCGGGTGCACCAGTGTGGATTCATCTTCCTCAAGCTGGTCTGGCACCGGAAACAACTGCACTCTCCTTAAAAACTGCACTGTCATTCACATGTAGTGTCTCTGTCGGACCTCTTTATCATCTCTACAATCTGTCCAAAAATCTTCAACATGGTACAGGTGGGCGTATGCCGGCCCCAGCGCCTTCCTGACGTGGCCGTGGGGGTCCATTCGTGGGCGGGCCGTGTACCATTCAAAGTTGTATTCCTTGAGTTCCTTTTGTGAGTTGCCAGCGCATTGAGATGTTTGCAGTCGATACTAGCCCTGGCCGAGGATCATGGGATAAGGGATCCCTACTACGTGCTTCTGGCTGAAGACTGCCTGAATATGTTGGAGCTACCGGGAAAGCTCCAGGAGAATAATCCTATCATTTGGGTATCTGGGCAGCTTGTTCGGCCGTTCCGTGAATCCCTGGGCCTGGATGTAAGTAAACTTAGGGAACTGAATGTATAAGAAGGCATACTCCTTCAGGAGTGCCCTGGCGCTGTGAGATACCCTTCTCTCGAAGTCCCCGGCTATCAATCTGATAATATAGCCTATGAAGGCATCATTGATTCGGCGGTACTCCTTTTTGAAGTAGCGGTATTATAGATGAGGGTACCGGTCAAAAGGCTTAAGCCCTTTTTTGTGATCTTCATTTGGCACCATGAAGAGCCCACTATATTGCCTCTGATCCGCCAATGAGTACACCAGGTACGAGGTCATATAGAACTTGTTGCTTTTCTTGACATTCACGAACTGCTCATGGAAGCAGTTGCTGATGATACTCCCCCAGTCGAACGAGATCTTGGTTTCCACATCTTCATTTCCTCGTATGATCTGCTCAATGTAGTAAGCCATCCACTCCTGGAAGTAGGTGGCTGCTGGGAGGCCCATGACTCTGCTTAGCATAGTCACCAAGTCATGATAGTCCTCTTGAAAATCGCTGCGGAACAGCTCTTGGGGAACTTTTGCAGCACTGCCCCGCTTCTCCTTCAACCAGTAAATGTTGATTGACTTCTTGATGTTCAATGGATTGGCATCCCATGCCGCCTGACACTGCTCCAAAGTGGGGACTTGCATATGTGGGAATGTCAAAATGTGGAATGTTTTTCTAATTCCTTCCGGAGACATGTCGGCAAGGATATTCCCTTCTTTGTCTACGATTGTCCGGGTATCCGTTTGATAGGCTTCTCGGCAAGCCATTACTAGCTCAGGTGCTATTAGAGACGGCGGGAAGCCAGTAGCTTTAGCGATTCCGCTTTGGCGTATCAATCGTGCATTCTTTGTCTTAGGGTCGACCTTGACCCTCTGGGTGAACTCGTCTATGTCCACCTGGCCTATGTTGGTGTCCGAGATCTCTTTCCAATCAGTCAAAACCTTTGACTGGAGCGGTTCACCTTGAAATTGGAACTTCATTTGGTCTTTGTCGTCTCTCCCACGGGCAGCCCTTCTGGATTTCTTACCCTTGTCCTTTTCGGTAGAGGCCCCTGAAGTTCCTGCGGTCGATTCCATATATCCTGCAGGCAAAGGGCAAAGTTAGCACAAGAAAACACCGAAAACGTTAATGTTAGTCTTTATTGCGAGCATATTATATAACCAACCATTCAAATGCATCATAAATTTAATTCTCTAACAATATTGATTTCACTTTAGGGCAAATGAGCAATCAGGGCCCGGAGGGCCGGACTTCCCTGGCAGGAATGCTGCCAAGAAGGGAAAACACGCCCGAAAGTTCCCGGAGACCCCCGTTGGTCAGATTTTAATGTTCTAAGAGACCCATGATGAAGAATGGCCTGATTTAAGACGTGGGTCGAGGTCAGATTCTCGATTGGACTTGATTTGGATCGATTTGGGGAGCTCCGGGGGTTTAAGGCCGGAAGGCAGCTAGGCGAAGGGAGCTGGTGGCGGCGGGCATCGGGCAGAAGTCCGTCGGCGGAAGCCTGGTGGCGGAAGCCCGGAAGCCGGAACCCAGGAAGGCAAAGGTCGGCCGAAAACAGGTTTACTTTAATAGTTTTATACCGGATGGCATCCGGGGCACCGGGACCTGGAGGACGGGAGGCTGCTAGCTGACAGCCGCCGTGTAATTTTGATCGTTTCGAACGGCGGCGGCGAGCAAACTACCAGAGCTCGGAAGACAGGACGGCATGAGGGATAGGCCGCAACACTTACTTGTCGATGATTTGCACAGCGGCGGCGACAGGGGAACCGGGATCCGGAGATTGGAAAGACGGGAGACACCGGCCGCCGCAAATGAATAGGTTGTGATGGTGAAGAGGCAACCGGGGTCCGAGACACGGGGCACCGTTGGTGGACGGCCGCCGGGGAACCCCATGAATGCATGAGCGACAACAGCGGCGTCGGGGAGACCGGAACCCGGCGACCGGAAGGATCCGTGGAGGAGGCCGCCGTGATCTCAACAAAGCTAGGGCGACGGCGGCGGTGAAGGACATCCCGGAGTTCGAAGGTCGGGAAGTCGGCAGGGTTTCGCCATGAGCATCGGCGGAACCGTCACGGAGTTCCGGGGATGGAACTCTGGACGGCCGGGCCCGAAGGGTCCGGGGAAGTGGAAACAGGGGATAGCCGGAAGACCTTCATGCTTAAAACGGCAGAAAATTCAAGGGGGCAGCCCACGACGGGAAACCCAGAGGCCCGGGCCCGAAAGGGCTGACCTCCGCTGGCGGGGTTCATGGCTCGGATCTTGACGGCGACAGAGGGTCTCGGGCCAAGCGGCGTTCTTCGCCCTGTGCGAAGAACACCCGCGACACGGACAAGTCCCGGGAGACGAAAATGGCGATTCCGATGGGGCCGCAAAAAATCTAAGGATATGGGTTTGGGGCGCAACGCAGAGAGTATTCATTTTATACAACTTAATTTGGTTGCTCAATTCATTTAAATCCTCAAAATGATCAAAAATAACGGGAGAGTGAATGAGGATGGCCTACCTCCAACTCGCTAAGCGGGACGATGATGGGATGCACCGGCAGAGTTGACGGAACGATGCTGGGGTCGATAATCGCGATGGTGCAGTTTGCAGTGGGCTCCAATTCGGTCGCTGCTCCAATCCGCTAAAATTCGCAAGTTAAAATGACAGTGGCGGGCCTCGGTTTATATACCCCATCGGTCATTAATGCTGCATTTAATGCCTCGTACGTCCGCGCCAAAAGTCAGTGAGATTCAAATTCGAGTCGGCGGCGGCGACGAGGGCTTCGGGACCCGGCGGGCGGAAGGCTGCGCAACAACGGCCGCTGCAAATATTTAAGGTGACCACGGACTACGGTGGCGATGGAAGGATCGAGGCTCGGAGGGCGGGGCGCGGTGAACAGTTCACCGCCGAAGGAACTTTCGTACTTTGTTTGGATGGCGGCGGCGAACAACACCCCAGGGACCGAAGGGTGGGCGGCCGCAAGGAGTTCGCCGCCATTTGATTTTGCACTTCAGCGATGGCGGCGGCGAACAAGACTCGGGAGCCCGAGGGACGGGCAGCCGATGGAGGATCGCTATCGCGGACGGCGATCCTGGGATGGAAGTCCGGACTCGGACTTCCGGAGCCCGGGGCCCGAAGGAGCAGAGACCGGCTGGGAAACCTGCAAGGACAACGAATGGAAAACGGTGGGGTGGGTTCCGAAGGGCGGACAGATGAAATACCGCCGGGGCGTAAATGAAATGGGAAACCCGATAAGGGAACTCGGAGGCTCGCCCGGAGGGGCCCAAGGCTTCAAAGCCCGAACGGCCTAAGGAACCCACAAGGCCCCGGAGGGCACCAAAAAGGGGGGAACCACGGTCGATCTTAGGATGAAACTTTAGGGTAATACCGACCATGCAAAATGTCAAAAAGGAGGGGCACACAAAACGAGGCAGCCCCGACAGACCGGACAAGGCAAAAGAAAAGAGGTCCCCGTTCCCACCGAGGTGTGTGTGCTAAGGGCACAATAAATGGCGACTCCGCTGGAGAACGCTCTGGAGCGTTCCAAGGATAAATATTCATTCATGACCTAGAATCTCTGGTTTCGCAGACCAGAAACGGCTTTCAAGGATGAATCCGGGAGAGCAAGATCCTTAATTGGGTCAGCTTACATGACATCTCGAAAGTGTGTGTAGAGTGAGTTCATTCCTTTCCTTGGGATAGTAACCAAGGTTATTACTCGAACCAAGTGAGCTACATAAGTTGCCTAACACCAAAAGTAACCTGGACATTGCCCCGCTGCCAGTCAGGCGTCCATAGCCCCGGTGGAGTTGTCGCTACAATCTCATGGATATTGCTCTACTGCTGGCCGGGCGTCCATAGCCCCGGTAGAGTTATCTAAACACCCATACGGTCATTTATTTTCTTTGTTCAGAGTTTCTTTTCTCTTCTTTTTTGCTGTAATATTTCATTTCTCTTTTACCGTTTAGCTCGACCGGGTAAGCAGTGAAGCCTACAATGGGTTTAAGACTGTAGTGGTCACTGGAGTAGACTTAAGATTTTTCACTTACTTGGGTGTCATGACAACCACAACACGGTCCTTCAGAATTTATTATTATGTAATTCGTGCAAGATTCGATATGTGGGTAAGAAGATCCGGCGAAGGGTCAAGTTCTGAGCAGAATTCAGACAGGGAAATCATTCACAGACAGCTCTGCAAAGACCGATAGTCTAGAGTGAATGTTTAGCCAGAGAACACGAAGAACGGACAGCAGAGTGAACCGCTTGTTAGGCAAGCACGACCACCACAAAGGAGCGGGAAACCTCTCTCCAAACAAAACTGCCGGGAGGGAGAAAGCAAACAACGACGCGAGCCAAGCCAGAGCTTGTCAAATTTATTGTGTCCCCCTTTCTTTTCATGGGCCTTGTCCCAATATAGGACCAAATCTGCAATCCTAAAGGCCTTGATTTTGGCTTGGCAGTCGAACCATCTCTTCACTACGCCCTGATGCTTGGCAAAATTTTCTATTGCGTGGTCTCGAACTTCCTCTAAATGTAACAGTTTAGCTAGACGAGCTTCCCTACGATCTCCTCCTTCATAAAAATCGTTGATGAACTGAAGAGTCAAAATTTTCAGGTGGATGGGGAATATTGGCTCAAGACCATAGACAAGGTAGAACGGGGAATCACCAAGGGCAGCCTTATGGCGGGTGCGATCAGCCCAAAGGGTGAAACGGAGCTGGGTATGCCAGTCCTTGGGATTCCTATCTAGTAGTTTTTTTATCACGGTAATCAAGTTCTTGTTGGTGGACTCAGCAAGGCCATTGCCCTGAGGGTAGTAATTGGATGAAAACTTGAGGGCAATCCCATAGTCAAACGCCCAGCTAGCAAATTTTAAAGAAGCGAAGGCAGGTCCATTGTCACATACTAGAGCATACAGACAACCAAAGCGATTTAGAATGAAACTTTCTAAGAAATCAGTAACTATTTCAGTTGTACAATGCTTACAAACTATTGCCTCCGTCCATCTAGTACAATAATCAGTAGCGGTCAGAATGTACCTGTGTCCCGCAGATGATGGAGGGCTTACCGGACTGATGAAGTCGAGACCCCATTATGCAAAAGGTCTTACCTCTAGCATGGGCTGCAGTGGGATAGCAGCATTCCTCTCCCTGGTGGCGGTGGTCTGGCACGTATGGCATAAACGAACATGGCCATGGGCATCTTTGAAGACAGTCGGCCAATAGTACCCTGCCCTTAATATCTGATGGGCTGTAGAAGAACCCGAGCCATGGCCCGTACCAAACTTATCGTGAAACTCTCTCAGAACGCGTTCTGCTTCCTCCTGGCCGAGGCATCTTAAATAAACGCCCTCATGATTCTTCTTATAGAGAATGGACCCCTGTAACATATAACCGTTGCTTTTCAATCTGAGGGCCCTCTTCTGAACTCCTTGCAAATGCGACGGACACTTATGATTAAGCAAAAAATAAACGACATCTTGGTACCATTCTCCCGGGGAGACATCTTCAAGCTGATATTGCTGTACCGTGAGTTCAGGTCCGGCCTCCATTGCTGTTTTGGCCATTGTGCGGGTGAGTGCCTGCCCTCTTACTAATTTCATTGGTTGGATCTCCATATCATATTCTCTAAGCAGGGTGACCCACTTGGCCCTCCGTTCGCCCAACTCGTTTTGCATGAGAAGCGTTTTGACTGCTGGGTCAGGGACGATTGCGAACACCTTGTTGCGTAGAATGTAATGTCTAAATTTCTTTACTCCCCTAACGAGAGCGTACGCCTGCTTTTCTATGTTGTGGTAACACAATTCAGCATCTTTGAGGGGTGCGCTCATGAAGGTGATCGGATGCTCATTTCCTTCGTCATCCTTTTGGGTCAACATACTGGCACAAGAATGCTCTGTAGCAAATGAATAAATGTAGAATGGGTTCAAATAATCTGAACTGACCAACACAGGCGTCTCAGCAATGGCTCGTTTAATCTCCTCAAAGGATTGTTTGGCCTCTGGTGTCCATTCAACTTTGGCGTCCTGCTTGAGCATGGCATTGAGTGGTTTGACTATTTTCGCGAAGCCAGTAATGAATTTTCGGACGAAATTAATCTTTCCGAAGAAAGACTTTAATTCCTTCTTACTGCCTGGGGGCTGAATCTTGAGTAGTGACTCAATGCGCTCAGGATCAATGGAGATTCCCTGCTTTGAGATGATATGCCCGAGTAATCTACCTTCGGTCACTCCAAAAATGCACTTCTTGGGGTTGAGAGAAACCCCAAATTCCTGGCATCTCTGAAATACTTTGCATAGGTCGGAGACGTGATCACCTCGCTTCTTGGAGAATACGGTCAGATCATCCATATAGATGATTATACATTTGCCGATCAGGTCCTTGAAAGTGATATCCATGGCGCGTTGGAAAGTGGTGCCGGCGTTGATGAGCCCAAACGACATTCTCCTATACGCAAATGTCCCCCACTTAGTGGTGAACACAGTCTTATGGCGATCCTCGTATTGTACCATTACTTGATTATACCCGGAGTATCTGTCGAGGAACGACATCATCTGGGAGCCGTTGACAATTTGCAGCACTTCATCCAGTGAAGGCACCAGATAGTTGTCCTTTTCTGAGGCGCGGTTGAGATTGCGGAAATCCACACATAATCTGATCTCTCCATTCTTTTTCCTGACCGAGACCAAGTTAGCCACCCAAGTGGAATGCCTAACGGGAAAGATGATCCTTGCTGAAAGTAATTTCTGCACCTCCTTGTAAACAATAGGTTCTAGCAGGGCATTAATAGGGCGCTGCCGCTGACGGAATGGCCTCACCTCAGTCTTTAGAGGGATGGTATGCGTGATGACAGATGTGTCGTATGTTTTCAAGTCTTCGTAACTCCATGCCACCACGTCAGGATATCTGTGCAAAGCATCTGTGATTCCCTTCTTCTCTTCGGGCGTGCATACCTTTCCAATAAAAACATTCTTGGCATCCTCCGTCGTTCCCAAGTTGTGAACATTGCACTGGCTGCTTATAGTCTCCTCTTTCGTTTGTCGGTCTTGATCCCTGATCTGATCCAAATCGAATACACGCTCCAGTTGAACCATGCCTCTGGGGATCTGGTTTTCAGATTGATAACCCCTTCTATGTCTAATTCAACCTCCTGTGGATCAGCTTCATCAATTATTTGGGCAGCAAAGACGTCGGAGCTTGTGATGAATTGGAGTATGTGCTTATCATCATTGAAAACCTGCAGGTGGGTGACATTGTCCGGGACCGATGGCGTAGATGTCAACTCAACAGTGAATTTAAGCCCTGACAAAGAGAGGGGATGCAACGTGCTGGCCGCTTGGGCCAAGCCATCAGCTGTGCGATTCTGAGCACGAGGGATCAATTGTATGTTGACCACATCTAGGCCCTCTAAGAGATCCCACACCCTGTGTCTTTTATTGGCGAGTCTTCGATCATGGCAGGAGTACAATCTCCTGACCTGCTTAACCACAAGTGCAGAATCCCCGAAGATTTGCAGTACTTTCACATTCTTCCTCAAGGCCATAAGAAGACCAAGGACCAAAGCCTCGTATTCTGCCACGTTATTGGTGCAATAAAACTGTAATCAATGGGCAGCAAGAAATGTCTTACCCATCGGACTGATGAGTTCGATCCCCGCTCCAGCTCCTTGTCTTGACTTTGATCCATCAAACCAGAGCATCCAGCACTCAGAGGATTCCTTATCCTCGGGTTTGATTGAGTCTTCATTCTCTTTTGGCTAGGTAGCGGGCCTAGTGACCTTAGGAAGGCTTTCCGGGTTGAGGCAACGATCAGCAGGTGGTCTTGGTGGTGCCTCCTTTGGTGTTTCCGTCGGAGGAGCAGCGGCTTTCTTAACATGCTCCACTACTGCTCGGCATAAGCAACAGTTGAACTCGGAGTGAGCAGCGTTGTGGACCCTACACCAATTCGGCAATAATAGGTCTTAGAAATTCATTCTAGCTCCTAGGCTGAGCTGATCTCTTGCGCATTTTCCCATAAACTCTTGGAAGCCATTGAGCAATCCCCAGTCGTCACTTTGAACCGGCTCGTCATCAGCTTCCGCCAACACTTCTTCGTCCGGGGGCATTTGTTCAGAACCTGCCGAGGGACTGCATAATACCAGCAATACCTCATCTGTCCGTTCTTCCTGAAGCTCAAGCTCATTTTGGTAAGCAAAAGGGCGGTAATTCCTTAAGTCGGTCTCAGCGAACAAGACCTCGCTGAGATTATTGTATTCCGTGATCATATATTTCATCCGGGGTTCACAGTCAATACGAATCTAATTTGGCAGCCCCTTCCACGGCAGCCACAAGTGAGACAAGTCGGTGGTGGTGTATCCGTTCAGCGCCTTGGTAAACTCTCTTCCCATAATGATTCCATAGGCATCAGGTATGTCCGCCACTTGGATGTCCACAACCTACTATATCCGGAGGTCCGCAGTGATTTGCATGGGGATACGGTTTATTTCGCCCACGATATTAATCTCTGTTTTGTCAAGTTGGGTGACCTTTCTCTTTGAAGGCATGGGGGTGATGCCAAGAGCTTTGCATACGGCCAAGGGCATAACGTTGGCAGACGCGCCTGAATCGAGCAGGCAGTTGTGCAAATTCTTGCCAAAGACCCTAATAGTAGTCAGGAACGGGGGAGTTTCCGGTCTCCCTTGGAGGATACCGACGGGTGTGTCCATTTGAGCTATTTGGCCTTTGCTCCTGTCACTGCCTGTATCCTTGGTTTGTTTAAATTGCTGGTCCTTGGGAGGCTGTCTACCAGCCCTCTCTGGCTCCTTTTCAGTGTATCTGCCAACCGACTGATTCATGGGCATATGATTCCTTCTTCTGGAGTCCTGTATCTCTTATTCTTTCCTGGGCTCCTCAAAGGTTACCCTCTTGGCCGGGGTCTCTTGTGTCGTACTAGATGAGGGAGTCCCATTCAGAACCCTGAAAAAGGCGTGCCTTACAGCAGGAACCTTGAGCAATTCGAAGGCCAACAAACTAATTTTGACCTTCTTGAACTCTTCCGCCACATATTCACCCATCTGCTCGATTTCAGAGCTAAAAGCTTGGCCTATGGGAGAACTAGGGGTTTGACTCTTGGTTTGCCCAGGCGGATTTTGGGTTTGGCTCTGGGGCTGACCTTGCGGTTGGTTTTGGGATTGGTTCTTGCTGAGATATTGGGCAGGTATATTAGGGAGCTCTGGGTTATTGCTAGCATTTGGATCAGGCGGGGTGGCGAAGTTGTTTGGTGGAGTAGAAGTGGTGAAGGGTCCGCCGGCTTGCCTATTCCTAAGGAAATAAGGACTTGACCGCTGATGGAACATGTGGACCTCATCCACAAATGGCTCTTCTTCATCCACCGGACCGTTATCTACCGAATCAAAAAGCTGAGCTAAGGCTGATTCGTTACTTACCTCTTGCGCTTTCTCATCCTCGATGAGGGTGGGCTCTGCCTCGGGCTCGTTGCGGTCTCCTCGCGGAAATGACGCCTGATTGACCACCAGACATGAGGAATCGTAGGGCTCCGATGGGACGATGTCCCTGCAGTTGGCATTATCAACGGCATTTTGTACCTCTACTTGGAAGATCTCAGCAGCTGTCTGGAACTCAGGGCAGTCCAGCTCGGAATGCCTGCTGGTTTTGTGAAGTCGGCACCATCCGGACAAAGCCGCCTCGGCCAGATATACACCGCTGGATGTTCGGTCATTGCCTGCTGGTTGATCGAATGGCGTGGGGACACTGCCGTTGTTGGGCCTGGTGTTCCATATGTGGTTTTGTCTCTAGGAAGGTCTTCTTTCTGTGTTTTGATTGGAATTATGCCCCCTCTCATAATTCTGCCCCGAGGAGGTGCCTGCTTCCCGGTTATCTCTGTTGTCTCTATTGGCTTGAGACTCCCGACTGTCCCTGTTGAGATTGGCCTAAAAGCTGCGTTGGGAGGCCTGCAGCTGATTATTCTGGTTCTTCAAATGCGTCATCTCTGTGGACATCTTCTTAATCATTTCGGTCAGCTCCTCTAGCTTGTCCTTCTCGGCTGCACCTCCAGGCGACAGGGCCAGATTTTGGAGAAACGCGGGTGGGGCCGCCGGCTGATTTTGATAAGCCAGAGTAAAATCCGGTCCTGATAAGTGCAACGGTGCCTGGGGCTATTGGGAATATGCTTGCTGCTGTGGAGCTATTTGAGAATAGATGTACTGCTGCTGGGGCTGCAAGTAAGATGTTGCGGGAGGCGCATAATTCAATGACTGCCCCGGATGCGGCACCATGGGCAATTGAGGCATCTGATTCATGAGAGGAGTTTGGTGAGCAAATGCCTGATTGAGCCCCTGAATTTGCATTGGGTGGGCGACGAGCCCCAAAGAGGGCAGCGGGCCTGAGATATTTTGTCCCAAATCCGAACTTGCAATGACAGCCTCCGCATAGGCGGTCAGTAGGGTGGCAGGCGGCGGGTGCATCCTTTTTACCAACGCCGCTGTTAGGTTATCCAAGGCTGCGTAGTAGACCGACAAAGCAGCCGCATCATTATGGAGGTATGGATCTTGAAGCCTCATGTGAGCCTGATGGAAGCGATTATTGAAGGAGCCAATGGGTTCATTGACCTCCCTTATGATGGACATGAACTGCTGGTAAAGGTCAGCGGGGTTGACAGGAATCTTGTACTTCTACAGGAAGGCATTCTTCATCAGGGTCCACGAGGTGATCAATCCCTGTGGTAGATTGATGTACCAGTAGAAGGCCTCTTCTCCCAATGAATGTAGAAAGAGGCGACACGCCACATCCTCGTGACCCACCTGCATTTCAGTAATCGCCGTTTTGAATATCTTGATATGCTCTTCGGCTGTTCTCTGCATATCACGTGGATGGAATTTTGAACAAAAACCCTCCAAATTCTTGGGCATATCATTGTAAATAGAAAAGTGTATCGGCGAAGGGTTATGCGCAAGCCAAGCCATGAGGGGAGGCGGAGGTGGCACTTGCTGTTGGAGAACGGGGATTTGGGGCTGTATTGGCAATACAACCACAATTTGAGGCTGCCCTTGAGCTATGGCTACCTGGACTGCACTTTGGGCTGAAAGGGCCGGGAGAGGAGCGAACCCCTAGCTGCCGAAAGGAAGATGTGCAAATGCTGTTTGAGATGGTTGGGTGGAAAATGAAGGCCAGCCAAGTGAAGGTGGAGGTGAAATGGAGGCGGATGAAAAAGAGGAAGAGACGAAGCTGCTTCCTTGTGCTCGTTTTGCCCTCGTGGGAGGCTGCAATTCTTCAAATTCTCCCTTGTTTGGTGCTGATCGTAGAATCCTTTGAAACCTTTCCGGGGAGAATGATCCGATCCGATCCAGCTTCGCTTTATCCCGTAACTTAGTGTTCCGATCAATGCCCTCCTTCTAGCGCCAGTTCTGATGATGGTGTTAGGAGGAGGAGGGCATAAAATGAATCACTTCCAATCTTCAGCTTTGAATTCCCAACGTGTCAAGCCCTCCTTCTAGCGCCAGTTCTGTTGATGGTGTTTTTATGCACTTCTCAACACAGGCAGTGCGTAGATGCACTACCTCTCTTGAAAGACAATCTCCCACAATCGAATTGCAGAACACTATCCCAAGGTCTCTCGGGTGTCAGGTCATGACAATGCTAAGATACCTCAGTAGTTTGATGTGATTTGCTGGAATCACAAGGCGGCCTTACAGAAACACAAAGTATGGGCACAAAGCATGAAGTTGGATCTTCGAAAAAAGAGTTTTTAGCATGAAAGTAGTTATGTCTTGGCTGTAGGTTCAAACATCAGTCTCAAACTCCATCTAATCGTTAGATTTGGCTTTATAAAGTGCAATGAACCTTGGTGTTGTTCAGTTTCTAAAGAAAATGAAAAAAGAGCGAAGGGGAAGGAAAGTTCCTAAGCCTAAAGCTTGCTGCGAACAGTAATAATGGAGTCCCTGCAATGGACAATTCCTTCAAAACAATATCCCACTTAACCACGGATTTCACAGTATCATGGGAATCGTGCAATCTTCTAAGGGCTGCAGATTTTTATCCTTCATCCACCACATACATGCATGAACTAAAGATAAGTGTTGAGGCAGCTTAAATCAGGTCCAGGCTAACTTTGCAAAGTTGTCTACCTTCAGCAAACATCAAAAAGTATGGACTAAGGAGTTATCAACAAAGCAGGAATTTTCATGAACAACCAACAGCATTCCTAAGATTATCAAATAGCATGAACAGCTAACTAAACAGCAAATAGATCCAAGTTAAACATCTAAGATTGGAGAAATGAATCAATTAACATGAGAGAAAACAAGGAAATGCACCAAGTCAATGCTATTTCTCATATATTTCAGCAGCATGTCTTTACAACAGCTCAACTCTCTCTTTTTGCAAAATGGGGGAGTGCTCTATTTATAGTTTCCAAAAACCAAATGAATGGCCAAGATTCATTTTCCATTGTCCTTCCACGATTCATTACAAATTAGGGTTTCACCTACCCCTAAATAGATTTACAATTAAAACATCTTTTTGTCTTTTCCCTATTTGTCATCTAGTGGATAACACTATTTGCATTTTAGATCCTATAACAATTGTTGTTTCTTTGGTACATGCTTCTCTTAAGGAAGTCTTCTTCACCATTTGAACAATGCAGTTTGCTCCTCGGGCTAGCGTGTTCAAATATGGCAGGGATCCGCAGGCACGGAGCTTGTCTATATCGAGGGATTTCACATCTCCTTTGGTAGCTCCATTCTTTGGCATTCTCTTCTAGCCACTTCCAGTCCTCATCATATTTTGAGCCCTGATCTCTAAAAAGCTCTGATCTATCGAAGGCACGGGCAGCGAAACTCAAGAAGTCCATTGTGATATCTCTGGCTGTCCCGTCCTTCATCCTTTCCTCAAAATACAACTTGACCTTTTCCGCATCTAATTGCACCGTGGGCATATCATGGCCCGTCATCAGCTTGAGGTACTCGGCGCATTCTGCTCGGATCTCCTTGATCCACGCAATATCCGGATCTATTCTGCCCTGGATCTGTTCCATCCTCTCTTTGCGGTTGATGAGGTCTCTGCGCCATATGTCCACCAACTAGTGATCTTCCTTCCTCAGTTCTAGCTTTTCCTCCCACGTGCTTTCTGGCATTTGAAGTATGGCCTCAACCTTCGGGAAGGTAGAGTCGTAGATCGCAGGGAAGTTGGTGCAGAGCTTCCTCGTGCCCTCCAAGGACTGAATCAAGTCTAGGAACTTGTTGGCTATCTGCCTGACCCGAAGCCGATCCCTCGTTTGGGACCGCCTTTCTTTGGAGACCGATCCTCGTGGTCTTTTCTAAGTTTTTCCTCCTCTCTAGCTTATCTATCTGCTCCTTGGAGAGTAGCTGTGGAGTGGCCGTCGAGGTAGTGGGAAGGTCGTCTATTGAAGACCACTGCTGGATGTAGTCGGTTAGGGCAGCAACCTGCGCCTTTAATTCATCTTTGGTGGTCTTATCCCGCTTAATCAGATGCACCACCGTAGCCACTAACTCCTCCATATGTCCGACCTTCTGTTCCCTGGTGGCTGTCCCTAGGTCGATCGTGGAGATATTGTAACTTACTCCATCCT